>JAPFUP010000485.1:0-76108 GCA_030780425.1 Beauveria varroae | reverse complement strand
ATATATATATAATTCTCTTATGAATAAAAGCTTATATATAATTAATATTGAAAGTGGATTTATTAATCTTTTTCTAAAAGTATATATTTTTACCTCTTTTAGTAGGAAAAGGCTGCCGAGAAGTGGATGGTGCCGGGAAGTGGTTGGCCGACGTTAGTGGGTATGGTAGTTAATGCCAAGCAGAAAGTATAACGACTGAGTTCGATGCAAACTCCATGAGGATGCGTAAGACCATCTAGTTTATGGGACTGTATCTCCCTGGAGTGCGATTTATCGTGCCATTGATCTACGCCAAGTCGTCCCCGGCGTCGCCGATTCATCCCTTGACAAGATAATCGCATGAGATTGTTCTAGCATGGTCTCATCTGCCGTTAACAGTGAAAAGGTGGTTATCTTCATGTCTGCAAGCATTCAAGGGCAGCTGATCATCAGAACATGGAGCATCAGTGGGGAGGCTTGGTTCGTACCTGAGTCGAGCTGCGGGCCTTGTTGTTAGCCAACTGGCGGTGGCACTATCTACTGTTATGCAACTTGACAATATTGAAGATAGTTGACGGCGGCCAAACCGCCCCCCTTCTCAAATGGAGAAAGCAATAGAGTGAGAAAGAAAAAGAAAGGAATAATATTTCTTGACCCAGTAACATATGTACACAATGAGAAGCACAGCCACTTCAGGTCTTCACTTCTCGATATTGGTCATTGCCTCTTACACCAATAAATGCGTAAGTTCTGACACGAATACATTCCGAATCCTCTGCTGGGCAGCTAACTTTGCAACTCTTCATTTACAGAAGCCGACAAATCTTCGGGATGAGCAAGAACAGTTGGTCCACGCCTAGAGACAATGGCGTTCCCCAGCTAGTGGCAGCAACCTCGCCAGCTATGAGCAGCCAAATACCAAACAAGACAGCATCGCTATGCCCGAGCGACGCAGACGCTTCTGATAAGACGAAGGCTTTCAGCTCACCTCAGCGCAAAGCATTGCGAATCAACCCAATTGCTGTCGTATTCAAGTTTACCATAGCATTTGGACTCGTCGGTGCTCTTGTTGCGGGCTATTGCACAGGGTTGAAAATATTGGATCTCAAAGTCACTACTGCAGGTCTCTACGGAGTAGCGCTCGTCACTGTGTATCTTATACAGCTTTTCTGTGCCATCACCAATCGCGTCGATATCAACCGTATTGCCAATTCGGTATCGATGGTGTCTGGAGACTGTGAGAGGGCGGAAAAGCAGACACAGAGCTCTATCAAAAGTGAAGTTTCGATCGTCGTTGTGGGATATCGCGAGGATGAGCAGGCATGGCGGCAATGCCTCCGTAGTCTACAGAGACAGACCGTTCATCCAAAGTGCGTCATCGGTGTGGTTGACGGCAATGAGGAGCCAGATCTCAACATGGCAAACGCATTCGTGAGCGAATTCAAGCAGTCTAATGCTCCTCTCATCCAACTGCCCCTTTTGCTCTCGGACGTGCACCGCAAAACATACTACGACAACGTGCCTGAAGACGGCCCCCTTGTCGCCAGATTATGGCGCCGACTTATCGGTCGCCATCGACCCGGTCATGTCGCGGCGTTGGCCGTTGCAGATCGTGAGGTGATGCGGCAGGTATCTGAATGGGACACCAAGTGGAATATTCGCTCCCTGAATGCAGTGTGCTTCAGTCAGCCCCATGGCCATAAGCGCACAGCCATGTTCACCGGTTTCGCAATGGCCCTGTACGCCCTGCGCACTCGGGACGCTATATTCACAACTGACTCGGACACATTGGTCCAAGAGAATGGCTTGCATGAGATGCTCACTCTGCTGGATTCTGATCCGGACATCGGAGGCGTCACGGCTGATGTCAAGATATGGAACCGCTCCCAGTCCTTTCTTGCGCGTCTGTGCGCGGCACGGTACTGGTTCGCTTTCAACATTGAGCGTGCCTGCCAGTCACTATGGCGCTGTGTCGGCTGCCTCTCCGGGCCGATGAGCATGTACCGTGCCTACGATCTGGACACGATCCTTGGCCCATGGAATCTGCAAACATTCGGCGGCGCGGCCACAACATTCGGCGATGACCGCCATCTCACCAACCAGCTGTTGGCACACGGTCTCAGAACGCGCTACACACACCGCACTTGGTGCGACAGCGAGTCCCCCACCACATTCGTGCGTTGGGTAGCCCAACAGACGCGATGGAGCAAATCATTCTATCGCGAGGCGTTCTGGTTCCCGATCAGCTTTGCCTATCAATCGCCATGGTTGATCGTCGAAACCGTCATTCAATCACTGTATCCTTTCGTTCTGGCGGCCACCGTCTTCCGCTTCCTTTTTGATACGGCGCATTCTGACAACAAACAGCTCTTTGTTTGGCTCGTCACCATGTTCAGTGTTGCCCTGTTTAAGTCTATCGTCGCCGTACTTCTCAGTGGGGACGTGTGGCTACTCCTCTTCAGCTGCTATGGCTTCATCTATTTTTTTGGCTTGTTGCCCTCCAAGATATACGCCATGCTAACCATGCATACAACCGGCTGGGGTACCTCAGCACGCTCTTCATCCGAGCGCAAGCGCGGACAGTCCTTCTTGCAGCGCTCCTTTCTTGTTTGCCACTTGATAGTCTGGTACACGGCTGTCTTTGTTGGAGTTGGCTTTTTCCTGTACAGAATATTTGAAAACCCTTTCTTTATTCTGATCGGTGTTTTCGCACTGTTGCCGTCCGCGTTCCTCTACTGGCAAGACTCTGTCTCCCTGCACGATATCCGAGAGTCAATCACAAATCGGCTCCGAAAGAGGAAACCACGGAGTGACAGCACCGTTGAGACGGCAGTTGCACCGTAGCTGTACGTTTTCGAAGGAGCCATAAACGAGTAATGGATACGACTACGTTAAGACCGATAATGATGGTACAAATCGCAAACCCAAAGACAACAAAAGTAGGATAGTATTTAATCACTAGTTCAGGATAGCATAAACGCCGTTAAATCTACCTAAGTTTATTTAAAGTATTACTAGGTACATAATACTATTTTACTCAATATATAAAAGTATATAGTACCTTCCTAGTATTGCGATGTGACTTGCAGATGCGAGATGCAGAATCCAAGACAAACACAGAGCGACTGCTGGCATACTTGGAAGCCCTCTTCCGAAGCTCAAATACGCATCATTCCCAAAGACTGTTGCTTTCAAGAACTTCGTTCGCAAATTTCTCTTTTCTCCACGCGCGACAGAAAGAGAAATCCTCAATATTGGTTTGCCAGTCCTCCCGATCAGTATACAATTGTTGATGAGTCGCATGATTGTAACTTGCCTCCAGGAATTAAAGCCAATAGAGATCTGGAGATATACATGGCGCAAAGTTGATGCTTGTCGGGACGCCTGGGACTTGTGGCATGGAATCGTGGACCATTATTTCGCCGCGACGAAAGTGCGGCGACGCGCTTCTTCGTCCTCTCCTCCACTTATGAAGATTGCGCAAGTTAGCTAGGATATAAAAAGGCTCAGAAAAAGGCTAGACAAACATCTACCATGTTGGAAAGTTACGGTCGCATTAATTGCTCAACTAGTCACACTGCTGTCAACTGGTACGAGACAGCAAAATAAAGTAGAAACCGTCAAGGCGCAAAAAGCACAGTTAGACAGGCATCATATACACAGACTGCATGGAGTGATGCTATTTCTCGCACATATGACTTGGTTGGCTCGCCAGCAGTGTACCGAGCTGGCCTAGGTGACACTTACATGGCTGCTCGCACTGTGCAGTCTTGAGCGCCTATTCAGTGGCGCTCACTTGCATGCAAAGCCTCCAACCAGAAACAAGTTTTCGTACAGGCATGTATATCGACCGAATAAGTAACATTCGGTAAAGGGGGACCACAGCGGGGTAACACCAGTCAGCCTGCCTCCGAACAGCTCAGCATCTGTTCCGGGCGCTCTGCGGCCGAGCTACGATGTTACAATGTCGCTTTGGGTACGAGAGAGGCGAAAAGAGACGTCTCAGTCTCCGGGCTTCCCTAGCTCCCTAGCTTCTGAATTCGAAGGTCTGGCCAACTAGTCACGGGAAGAAAGGGCAAGGTTGCAAGGAGGTTGCACATTCCTCAGTCAATGCTGGGGGGAAAAAGTTGTTAGGCCCGGAAAGGTCAGATCCAAGTTCCGTGCGCGGGGCCGGGCCGTAATTACTGGGGGTTATATCATCTGCATTGCACCCACCGCCCCCCTCGCGCAAAGAACTGTTGTTCATTAGAAACTATTAGCTGTCCTCCAACAGAAACTGGGCGGCTCTCACGTCATCTTGCCAGTCCCAGAGGGCCAAAGCAGAGCCAGCAAAACCCAGCTCGCCGCAACTGCAGTTACACGATTTTAACGGAAGATGGTAGCGAGTCTGGGTTGCCGACGCCGTCCTACCAGTAGAACCGAGTGTCCGCAGAGCTTTCCAACGCCAAAGCCGAACATCTAAAGAGCTCTCAGCCCAGCTCGCTCATATGTAGTACAACATCAACGAGGCTGCGACCCCCACTGCTCACATCGCATCGACGGCTGCATTATAGTTGGGATATAGCTTACCATTGAGCATATTGTAGCACTGCAGGCTTGCCGTGGCACGCCGACAATGCTATCAACAATAAAAAGACGTTGTTCAAGTCGAGGACCCTCGCCAACTCGCGCCCTCCCCCCGTCCGGGCCAATAAACTGCTAATTTATCATCGAGTGGGTGCAAGTCTGTATTGGCATTGGATTGCCGGGCAAGTCAGCAGACTCTTCCCTCATGTCATCGTGGATATGTGTCAGATATAGTGGGCATTGATTGACCTGCATCGACGAACTGCACATCGCCCCTCCCACCTGACGCCTTGTGCCGGAGCAATTCTTGGTCTCCAACCCCAAAAGGACGTCCCAATCAGTTACGTCCTCGATACCACCTCTTCCAGTAGCCGCCCATACTCGCGCCACCATTTTGAACGGCCCCCGCCTAAGTGTGAATCCCAAAGCCCTTTCTGTGTCTGATCTAAACAACTGTTCCTGATTGTTCCCTACTACTTCCAGGTCTTTCGGTCCAGCTGCCTCGTAGCGCGTTCTAGCCATGTTCTCGCGCGCGGATAACTTATTCTGGCCGGAAGGCTTCCCCATCTTTGACTTTAGCCTAAAGTTCGAACAAAGTATCTTCCAAATTTTACCCTCGGCATCCTTCATCTTGTTTGGAACTGCCATTGTCTTTCACTATCTTCAGAATAATGTTCGCATTCGCCAGAGCAAATTGTCATGGACAAAAGTGGTAGGCTTTAAATGCTTCACACAACGTTGTCGCCTCCATTACACATCACTAATAGATTTCCGCCGCAGACGGTCACGTTTGTCCTATGTGCCTTGGAACTGGCCAGCCTGGTACTTCGTTGCCTGTCTACCGCCCATACCGATACCACCGACCCGGCCGCGGCACTCGACCTTGTTGCCGCAGTGGCTGTCGCCGCAGTGGTATATGTTGAGTAGACACGCGATCCGGACCCCGACGCTGCTCGGTCTTTATCTCGCGCTCTGCACGCTCATTGACGGAACAAGGAGCTGTTCGTACCTTGAGCGTGGTTTAACTGCCTCTGGGGCTATTGCAGCAGCAACCTGCGCTGTACGGTTTGTCTTGGTGGTCCTCGAGGAAGTACCAAAAACTAGCCTCATCATGGATGCCAAACTCCGTAACCTTTCCGGTGGCGAAGCTACAAGTGGATTCTTTAGCAGGACATTTTTCCTGTTCCTTCGGCCGATGCTGCAGACTGGCTATCGAGGCAGGCTTACTCTGGACCATCTGAGCAACCTTGACATTGAATTCGCTGCGAGTGGTCTGTTTTTCGGCATGTCAGAGCGCTGGTCCAACTCGCAAAAGACATCAAAGAACTCGTTGTTTTTTGCCTGTTGCAACATGTGCAAATGGCCCATCCTACTCATTATTATACCGCGGCTGCTTCTCACTGGCTGCATGTTCGCCCTACCTTTAGTCATGTCTGAAGTGATTAACTTCATTCAGAGTCCAGACAACGAAGAGAAAGGTCGCGTTGTTGGAGCGACAGTCATGACATTTGCGGGAGCTGCCATCTTTCGAGCAGCGACTACGCATTTAAAAAATTGACTGGTCACTAAAGTCCGAGCGCTTTAATGTCTCTAGTCCACGACAAATCCTATCGTTTACAGGCGTCCGAGGCAAAAAAGCAGGCAGGAATAACTCTAATAAATGCTGATTTCGAAAACATCGCCACTGGCATACCAAGAAGCGTCGAGATTCCCTTCGCATTCATCGAATCGGGCCTCGGAATATACTGTCTTGCTCGCTTCTTTCGCCAGTCCTGCTTGATGCTCTTCATTCCGCCCATCATAATCACTGTGCTGAGTTACATCTTTGGTAAAATATATGTCCTCTACTATGGCGTACTGGAACGAACACATTCAATTCAGGGTGACAAAGACTTCACAAGTCCTCTCGCAACTTCCTGGCATCAAATGTCTCGGCCTCGGGCCCAAGATTGCGCAGTTTGTCTAGCGTCCTCGAGTCATCGAGACTGTGGCATCGCGGAATTTCCGCCGTATTCAGGCGCTGTCAACTGGAGTGGCCGTTGCGGTGGATCGAATGCCGCCTGTCCTCGTCGTCGTGACTGGGTTATACACTGGCGTTCTTGGCGACCCGATCAATCCAAAGATTCTTTATCCGGTACTAGGTATCGTGACCTTGGTGCAATCGCCCCTCGCGAGCCTCCTAAGGATTTATCCATCTGCCATGTCCATGCTAGGGTGTTTCGACAGATTTCAGCAATTTCTATGCCAAGATGAACATCAGGATACGCGTACAGTTTGTCGCAATTACCCCAAAACTCAACAAGGAAAAGCACCATCCGTTGACGTACAGACGATACCCAAAAGGGGCAACGAACATGCACCCTTCTACTTGTTCCGTTTTGAAAAGGTCACAATCGCTCCTCGCGGATCAGACGAAGCAGTTCTCTCAAACGTGGACTTTTCTATCGAGAATGGCTCAGTCACCTTAATGTTCGGCCCTACAGGCTCGGAGAAGCTGAAATCCTCGAAGGAAAGGTCCACGTCAACGAAACGGTCGAGGCTATAGGTATGTGCGGTCAAGAGGCATATCTACCGAATGACACGGTTCGAGCCTGCATTGTTGGGTCCTGCGAGTATGAGCTCACTTGGTTCCAAACAGTAATTACCTGCTGTAGGCTACAAGAAGATATTCAGCGACTACCGCGCGGCGAGGACTACGTCATTGGCAGTGGCGGCATCGCGCTGAGTGGCGGTCAGCGCCAGATGATCGGGATCGCCCGAGCTGTCTATGCCCGGACTCTAGTAATCATCCTCGAGGATGTATTGAGTGCTCTCGACAAGCAGACAGCTCTCTCGATTCTGTCCACGCTCTGCGGTAGGAAGGGTCTCCTTCGGCAGCTCAACTGTACAGTGGTGCTCTCTTGCTATCTGCCCGAATGCATTGATGTTGCCGACAACCTTCTTCCTTTCGATAGTAATGGAAACATTTCGTTTAAAGTATGCACACCCAATGGAACAGTGCGAAAGCAGATTGCTTGTCTTCTCCGACAGGGTCTGCTGGGACAAGAAGAGGACCTGCCGGCCGAGAAAGTGCCAGCCGCAAGCGAGGTGAGGCACAGATCAGGCGAGCCAACTAATAATGACCAGCTTGAGAATAATTTGGGCCGAAAAGGCAGCAAAAGCCTGTATCTGCTATGGATCGATACAATTGGGCGTGTATCAGTGTCTGTATTCAGCCTGCTGCTCTTCTTGATGTCACTAGCCGAGTCATTCTCCCCCATCTATATACGACTTTGGCTCGAAATCGATGCAGCCAACAAGAAATTTCTCATCGGATACGCCTTGATATCCGCCAGCGCCGGCGTGCTCTCTAGTCTCTGTCTGTACAGCATGTTCATCAAGCTAGCCCCTCGCGCTTCGAACGGCCTCCATGAGCGACTGACAAGTATAGTCACGCGCGCCACACTTGGGTTTCTGAGCAAGACTGATTCCGACTACTGCTCAATCGATACAGTGAAGATATGGAAGGGCTATCCAGGCTTGTGCCGGCAAAGGTGTACTCGATGCTGTACTACTCATTCGCCGTCTTGATCAATGTGGGAGCCATCCTCACCGGCGCAACCTACATGGCGGCCATTTTGCCTGCAGTTGTTGGTTGCCTTTACTTTATACAGCGGTACTATCTTCGCACATTCCGACAGCTTCGACTTCTCGTGATTGAGGCCAAAGCCCCCTTGGTTAGCTCTCTGCGTGATATTGGCACTGGCATTGTCTATATCCGCGCGTTTCGCACCCAAAAACACAACTTTGCCCACTTCTTGTACATTTTGGACCGGTCTCAAAAGCCGTACTACTCTCTTCTGGCTTCACAGGCGTTCCTGTCGCTGAGCTTGGACCTCGTAGTCGCCTTGATGGCACTGGCTTTGTCAATTCTTGCGCTGTATGTCAAGGGCTCGACCTCGCCAAACGCTGCAGGTCTTGCATTTATCAACCTAATCACAATCGGTACAGGTTTCAACCTGGTTGTCAATACTTGGACTGCCATGGAAATTTCTGTGGGCTCTTTAGCTTGTCTTCGCGACTTTCTGAGAGACATACCAACAGAGAAGAGAGCAATAGAGACGGCCCTCCCAGAGAACTGGCCTTCTCGCGGCGAGATCGTCTTTCAATCTGTCTCCGCTCGCTACAAGCTAGACGACAGCGACCAAGAACCCGCCGTTCTTATGAACATTAATCTTTCCATCGAACCCGGAAGGAAAATCGGCGTCATGGGGCTCACCGGCAGCGGCAAATCCTCACTACTCTACTCAATTCTCGGGTTCTTGGAGTATGAGGGCACCATCAGCATTGACGGTGTAGACGTCAAAACTGCTGATCCTGATGAGCTTCGCTCCCGCATCATCACAATCACTCAGGAAATAGTCGTGTTGGACGGCACAGTTCGTGATAACCTGCTTCCATACGACAAGACTTGGAGCGAGACAAAGCTGGGCAGAATGGATGCGGCACAGCAGAGAGAAGCGGAGAGGCGAGATCAAACTGTTCGAGAGACTCTGGTCCGGCTACGGATCTGGGATCAGCTTCCTCGCAAAGGTGGTCTAGATGCCGTGCTCGAGGAAGTTGGGTACTCATACGGAGAGAAGCAACTGCTATGTATCGCAAGGGCAGTCGTGCGCAGGCGCCTGACTGGTAGCAGGCTCGTGCTGGTGGACGAGGCAACGGCCAATGTGGATACCTGGCGAGACCAGATTGTACGAGAGATGATGCTGGAGTATTTTAGGGGTTGTACCATGATTGTGGTTGCGCATCGCGCAGAAACCATTGCCGACACCAATCGCACAGTGCACATGGCAAACGGTCAGATTGAGCATGTGGATGTCTGGGATAACTATTAAAGCTAAGCAGGTCTTTACAGGTCGTTATCTCTTGCACATTATATTAGTCACAGGCATATATTCTACGTCGTCCAGTCTTTTGCTCCTCAAGAGTCTATGGCTGTTCAAGACATTGCAAAAGATTCAGTATGCATAGTGTACTATAATTACACCCTTCTTGAATAGTAAAGTAATGAGAATAAAATCCGTAACGCCGTCGCTGAGGTTTCGGGCTGACCCAATGCGAAACCCCGTGCCAATTCTTTCTTTTGATCATCTTGTAGCAACAAAACGCGTTCCTTTCCAACGCCCTTCTGTCCCGCCTGCACTCTAAATCGACGTCGGCGCGGCATCCTTACGCCAGCCCCTGGCGCGCATATTCAGCTCAATCGTCTTCCAGATGGACTCAACAGCCTCCTTGTCGCGAAAGCGGGAGGCATCCGGGCCGGCACCGGCACCACCGCCAGCACCGCCGCGCCAGCGGTCAATGGTCGCCGACAGCACGCGGTGGCCCCAGTCGCGGACGTTATCCGGGAGCTGGTCGCCACGCCAGCCGACAAAGACGCCCTGGACGTGCTTGAAGAGCTCGTTGGGGTTGCTCCACTTGTAATTTTTGAACTGCCACGTCTGGCCGGTGGTGAAGACGGCGACGACGCGGTTCCAGTACTCGGGCTTGAACTGCTCGGGGCCCTCGACCAGGATAAAGCGCATCGGGCGGCTCGGGTCCACGCCGCGCATCATGCGCTGCACGTGCAGCATGCTCACCGTCGAGGCGCCGGCGTCGGGCGGCACAAATTGGCCGTCCTCGAGAAAAGAGCGCGCGTTGGACGTGCGCAGCAGCGACGAGGCCGACGGAGACAGCAGGATGATGGGGTCGGGTCTCCGGGACGGGCCCTTTTGGTTGAGGGACAGAGCCGGGTTGGCGACTAGGCTCGCCGTCGACTGCGACTTGCGCTGGATAAAGGGCGCGGCCAGCTTGCGCACGTGTGAAAAGTCCTATTGTATGCTCCTGCGTTAGTGGCACAGCTCTCGAGGACGAGTTGCCGTCATTTTATTCGCGACAGCAACTCAAAGGGCAAACACCGAGAGCAAACGAAAAACACTCACCGTAGGCTTGATTCCTCGTAGAACAGTGTTGCGATCTCCCATGCGACGCTCGCCGTCGTATATGCTCGCCAGTCTAGGGTCAATGGTGCCCTTTCCCGAGCGCGCCTGCACCGCAGCCGACGCAGCGCCCGCCTTGGTCGCGGGAGCCGCCGCAGCCGCCTCGGCGTCGCCCGCGAGAGGCTTGATGTATTCCGACTCTTCGCTCGCGCCCTCGAGCCAGGTGATGAGGTCGAGACGCTCGATGAAGCCGAGATTCTGGACCTTGGCCGCAGCGCCGCCCGCGCCGTCGAGCTCGCCGTTTAGCGTCGTCGCCGAGGCGTTGTATTCGGGAATGGCCAGCTCGCGGTTCAACCAGGCAAAGTAGATGGAGCGCAGGTCGACGGGTTTGTCGTTGGAGATGAAGCGCGTTGCGGCGTCCATCGGAAGGGCCGTCGGCGACGACTGGTCCGGGATCAGTAGGTGGCTGGCCTGCGCGAGGCCTACCTCGGGGGAGCCCGCCTCAGCAGACGCGCTGGGGACAATGGCCTGCCCGGCCGCAATGGCCTGGCGAAGCCGCAGCAGCGGGTCTTGCTCGTTGGCCGCCATTTGTCTGTTGCTGAGGGTTTGTCGATGGGATTGAGAGGGTTTGAGCTTGCTTGAGCGGCGCCGGTGACGCTGGTTGGGTGAGGCGAAATGTGTGGCGCGAAAGCACAAACTCGGCTTAGCGCCTCTTTGTTACTGTGCGACAACGACAAGTCAGGCAGGATGGTGAAAAAGTATGGTGAAAAAGTGTGAAATAAATAATAGCTGTCAAGTCGTAGTAGTCACTATATGAATTGATAGAAGCCATCGAAATCCGATGACTAATTGTGCAATTGAAGCCGGCATGGCAGAAATACAGCTCGTCTGTGACCGCATTTGAGCATGCACCTATCCACACGTAATGATAGACGGCAGACTGCTTTGGACAAGTTTTAATATCCCTGTTCTTCTGAATTTGATATTCCTTTGATATATGTACTTCCATGAGAAAAAGACAAGCATTGTTCCTGTGCCAAGTATAACATCCAAAACCTGTCCGCCCACGGCGAACTAACCCTCAACAAAGTAAAAAGATGATGACGGAAAAAACACCGATCGCTCAACCTTGCCATCTGCAGAATGACCCATAAAACGCCAACCCGTAATCTTTCTCATAAAGGCCTTCATTTTTTGAAAAGGAAAGAAAGCATTTCTCAGATGCCAAGAAGGAGCTTCATCCGTTCGTATGTATAGAAGCTCACTGCCGCCAGGGGAATCACCTTGACGTATCCAATCGTCAAGCCAACGAAGAATCCACGGAAACCGCGTTCCTTCCATATCATGCCCGCTGTTTCGCCAATGCGTAACCGCCGACCGTCACCAACGGCACCGCCGACCTGCATGCGCCGGCGAATCACTTCGAGCGGATACGACGCTGTTTGCGAAATCAAGCCCGCCGCGCCGCCGGCGCACAGTTCAGCCCAGGACCGCAGCGCGGCTGGCTTCCCGGGCGGGTGATTTGCCTTTTTCGGCAGCGTTGTGTATTGGGCAACCAAGGGATGCCGCAGCGCATCGCTGGCCGTGTCGTGCGTCAAGAAGGACATGCCGGCGTAGGGAAGCATGCCGAGAATAGTCGGTGTGAAGCCGCGGTAAAAGTTGACCAGCCCTTTGCGAGGCGTCACGGCCTCGACAACCTTGGCCGTCTCGCCGACGGGGCCGGGTGCGTTGGGTAGCCTCGCCGTGGCTGTCTTGTCCACGGGCTGCTCGTTGTATATTTGGCGGCAGATGGAGATGAGGGGTGACCGTCCTTGCGCTTTTGTCTCAAAGGCCAAGCGCACTCGGATGACTTCGAGGGGATATGTGAAGAAGACGGAAGTGACGCCTGCCAGACTGCCGCTGAGAAGCCGGCGGAGGGGTGTCTCGTGGTTTTTGTCGGGGATGATGACGGCTCGTATTTGCTCATAGGCCAGGAACTTGATGCCAGCGTATGGGAAGATTCGAAGAAGCGTGGCTGAGTGGCCGCGGAACAGACCGCGACCGCCCTCATGGCCGTAAATGTCCTTCATGGCAGACAAGACGCCAAATGAGGAGCCAGTGTACTTTGCAAACTGTGGATTGCTAGCTTGAAACAAAATTTTTACTCTATCGAGCGGTGCGACCAAAGTTTTTGCCTAAATTATCTGTGTTAGCAAAGGCGCTCCAATCGATGCATTTCGTGCACCGAAGACTGGTCGGCTTATTCGGCTTACGGCGCAACCGGCAACTCCACCAGCGACGCCGGAACGCCAAGCATAGTCAAAGGAAAAGGTCTTGGTCTTTGGCATGACGTTGTTCTCCTGATCGGTCGGGCAGATGGCGGGATCGGTCTTGGTCTGCTTCGCGGCGGCGACGCCATGGTGCGCTTTGGTCTGGGCGGCCTGGGCCATGGACGAGAGGTCCGCCGCGTAGGTCTGCGGCATTGGCGCGAAGGGGCGGGAGGGGGAGGTGGAGGGTAGCAGCAATACGCAGGTTATGAAATAAACATGCCGCTTGCGAGGTAAACGCGAAGAAGAGGAAGGAGAGAGAAAGAGTAGGGTGGCCGCAAAGGCGGGGATGCGAGATGATCGTGTGTCGTTTGTCAAGGCGAAATTGAAATGGGCAAGTGTCTCGGGTTGCCACAACGAGACCTTGGAGACCTGGAGGCGTGGAGTCGTGGGGGAGCAAATAGCAGTCGCCGTTTTGGCGATTATCCGGCTCCCCGGAAAAAAAAATTAGTGCCTCATTCGCTTACAGGCTGACAGCGCTCTACGGGCTTTGTCGCACGGATAACTCCCCTTGCTAGTTAATTCTTCTGGGTGGTGGGCGTTGCTCAAGTCTCTCTTACCTTGGGCGAGCCGCTAACCCGTCACGGGCCCGTCTGCCGAAGCCGACAATTACCGAGAAATATTCGTGGGCGACTTTTTTGTCTTGGAGTTAAGTCGGCGTTATGCCGAGCGTCCGGCCACCACACACTTTTGACACACACCTCAACACACAAGACAACCCCAACGTCATAATCGGTGTCCTCGCCGACCATTCCATTATCGGCATGCAAGCCATGTAAGCTGCAGAACATCAGACCAACCAAATCGCTGCCCCAGACGTCATTTCATGCAGCCGCCGCCGCGGCACTCCAAAGCCGCCTCTGCCCAGCTGCCCTCCTCCATCCTCTACCGTAGCCCCGACGGCGCCACTGTCGTCCTTGATATTCCCAGATCGCTCGAGGAGAGCCAGGTACGCCTTGGCGAAGAGCACGATGCGCGATGCCGGATATACTCCTCTGCAGCCCCGGTCACACCGTTTGCGACGCCCGAGCCAGTCCATGGTGTTGATCCCGACGCCACTGTCTCGCCGGCGGCGCAGATTGACGCCTTGATGACGGCAGAGAGCCTGCGGAGCACACTCGACGCTCTATCACGAAATTACACAGGAAAATACTGCCTGCCACGGCTCACAGCCCCGGAAACCTCTTCACCGTCAACGTCGTCGTCGTCGTTACAGGCTGCCGACTCTGAACCGTACATACCGCCAGACGCCCATCATTTCCATGGCTCCATCCACCACATGAAGCCGTCCTTTACACGACTCGCGCCCAAATTTCGACTCATCATCATGGACCCTCCCTGGCCAAACCGCTCCGTCCGGCGCACGACGGCCCGCTACAAGACGGCCCGCTCGCTCTCCGACGTGCAGTCGCTGCTCCGCGCCGTCTCCGTCCCCGCGCATCTCGCCGACGACGGGCTAGTCGCCATCTGGATCACCAACAAGCCCCGTATCGCAGACCTGCTCCGCGGTGTGCTGGCCGAATGGGGCCTGCATGTCGCGGCCGAGTGGACATGGCTCAAGGTCACGGCCGACGGGCGACCGCTGTACCCGCTCGACTCGACCTGGCGCAAGCCGTGGGAACGGCTGCTCGTGGCCAAGCGCATCGGACGCGCCGCCCCGGATGGCTTGGCGCCCAAGACCGTCGTCGCCGTGCCCGACGTGCACTCGCGCAAGCCCAGCCTTCGCGGCCTTTTTGGGGATCTGCTCGGCCCGGACTACATCGGCCTCGAGGTCTTTGCCCGTGGTCTCACGGCGGGATGGTGGAGCTGGGGCGACGAGGTGCTCAAGTTCCAGCAACCACAACACTGGCACACATTGCAGAATCAGTAGCGTAGCAGTGCATACAAGTTTTTTCCTGTTTCATATCATGTACAAGGCAGCCGTGTCGGTACGCCACGATGCAGCTACAACTATGCGCGTCGCGCATCCGCTAAAAGTACAATGCTGGCTCTCTGTCGTCATTTCTCCAACAAGAGCGCCTCCATGCATGCTTCGCCTCACCCGCCACCAGAGCCCAGCACCTTTATTGCGTAGGTTTGGGCTTCCTTCTGGCCGCCTTATCCTTGGCGTCGTTGCGTAGGGCGATTCTCTCTGCGGCCGTCTCCTTCTTCCCCCTGCTGCCTGCCGTCGTTGTACCCGTCGCCTGCTGCACGACCGCGTCCCATTTAGAGTCGAGCGGCACCTCGTTGGACCACTTCTTCCGGCCCGTGACGAGGTCCTTGGCGAGGGCGGACAGCTGCTTCCGCTCGTCCGACCTGGGCTGGCGGCTCGCCATCGGGATCTTGAAGTTGGCAGCGTTGTACTGGTCCTCTTGGCGGCCGACCATTGACGCCTCGCGCATCTCAAACAGTTCGTGGTTCCACGGTTGCAGATCCTCGGGCGGGCTCGGCCACTGGAACGGCTGCGCGAGCTCAACCGTCATGATTTTGAGCGCCTGCGGCCGGTACGACGAGCCGGGTCGGTTCGCTCGCTCCGCTAGCGGCCGCCCCTTGACGTAGGACCGCACTGTCTTTACCTCGACGTTGTAAAGGTTAAATAGGTAGTCGCGGAGATCGAATTTGGTGAATGTGAGAGGAACCTGGAAACATGCTTCGTTTGCCGGGAGATGCTCCTTGTGAAGCATGGTGATGATGTGCGTCGGCCTGCCGGGTTTGTTCTCGTTAGCTGCTGTCCAGTCCCGTGTTCCTTGTCCTCTGCTGTCCCAGAACCTGGATGGGGAGAGCATACAGATACACCTGCTTTTGACCAAGCCTGAAGCTTGGTAGCTGGCGCGAGACCGCTGCCTTGACTGCCTCGGCCATTGCTTTTTTTTTCTCTGGTTTCGTGACGCTTCGTGCTGCTCGAGACCTCCCTCCTTCGCTGGTGTCGCGACGAATTTGTCCCAGAAAATGTCCATCGCTCTATCGAGGCGTGGCTAGTGACGAATGTTACTAAGCAAAACTGTGGCACCAGCGGCTCAGGCGCAGATTCGCCTGCCCACCCAATCTGCCGTACTCGGTACCACCATGTATCATCATCTTTGCCAGCCAACCAGCGGAATATGAATGGTCGGGGATCCTTTATTGAGCGCCCCCGAGACGCCCCCTAGCAATCGTCCCTATCACAAGCTACACAGCTCCTCACCGAATAAAAAACTGGCTGGCCTTAAACCTTTCGGCCTAGTGCGACCCGCGTGACCACAAACGTCATAGGTAGTAAATGCTGTGTAGCCAGTGCAGCAGTCATTGTCGTATAACCTTTTCCTGACCCTAAAAATATCGGTGTGCGCAAGCACTGCTACTACAATGATTATGCTTCATAGCTTGAATCGCCAAGATCTTGGTGCCTTTGCTGCCCATTCGCCATGCATCAGGAACTTACAACACAGTCGCGCCCACTCACGACATGGAACCAGGCCGCCGTTCGTGGCTATATAAGACAGGTATATTGCTTCGGTACCGATGGCGGCCGTCAGGCGCTGGAGGCGCTGCGCGAGAACCTCGACCAGGCGCTCAAAAGCGTGTGTCTGCGCATGGCTTACATGGCTGGTAGGCTGTCTCTCTCCAAAGAACAGCCTGGTATCGTCATCTTGCATACAGGCAAAGGCGATCAGATCACTATCGCAGAGTGCGATGCGCGTGGTAACAAGAATCTAGCCTTTTCCAGGCTAAAGAAACTGGGTTTCCCTGCAGGTGCTTTTGTCGGGCCCCTGTTCGATCATGGCGAATCTCTGACTGAAGACGGCCCCCCGGTTCCTGTCGCCCAAGTTCTACTCATTCTAGTAGACGGCGGCATCCTCATGTGCCCCTTTGTATATCACTCCATCACAGACGGGGTAGGGCTCACCCAATTTCTTTCTGCAGTAGCTGCAGCAATGAAGGGCTTAGACAAGTTTTCACTGAAACCGCTGAGCTACCCCAACCAGATTGACATTATTATGCCATCAGGCTCCAAGGACAAGGGTAAGGACGCTGAGTTAGCCAATGTCTTGAGCAAACAATGTCCAGACCTAAAATTAGTGAAGCCTGGCGCCAACCATGAAGACGATAATACCAGCATGTTTGTTGTGTCTAAAGTCAAATTCGGTGGTATATTCGTATTTGGCCCAGACAAGCTACAGCTAATCAAAGATGCAATCCTGTCTGCCGGCTGCTCCAGAAGGGTGTCTACGTTCTGCTGCCTGACCGCGATCTGCTGGGCATTCATGACCACCTCACGGCTCAGAACCGTCGGCGCCGCGGACGGGGCGAGAAGAAACGATACCAGATGCCGCGTGTTTATACCGACCTGGTGGGGAGACCGCTTGTTCCCAAAGCAGCTCGTCCACTATGCAGGAAATGCTGTGGTGTTCACCGAAGCCCGCCACGGCGCTGCGGACCTGTTCACCATTGCGGAAACGGCCGCGATGAACTTGGCCAAAGCCAGGGCCGCGCTGGCGCGGGTGGTGAAGACTGTCGAAGCGGCGTTGAACAGCGTCGACGAAGGGTTCGTCAAGACGCGCTCGGCGCTCTTCAACAGCGTTCGCGACCCGCGGCAGATCCAGTACAGCTTCACGCCGTCTGACCCCACGCAGCTCTTCTTCAACTCGTGGCGACGACTGGGCGCCGACATTGAGTGGACGATACCGACCGCCGCTGGCCTGAAGCTGACGACGGCCGACGCGGTGCGCAAGAGTCAGAGCGAGTGGAATGAGAGCGCCGGCCTGATCATGCCAGGACGGCGTGATCAGGAGGAATATGAGGTCGTTCTTAGCTCAGACGCCGACTCTATGAAAGCACTACGAAACAATCAAGCATGGAAAAGTTGGGTCGACCGGGAGGTTTTTTGAGAGCTGGGCACGTCAGAGGATCGCCACTGCCGCTCACATGTGATTTTCGTTTACATTTACATGTTTAGTTGGGAAAAGAAAAGCTTACAGAATTATATCAAGGTAGAGAAAGACTTTCATTATATAAAACACATTTCCGCTGTAGTGTAAGAAGATTATCCGCTGTCCCCCGCGCCAGCCAAAAAAGGGTAACCAGGGTGCAGCCTGCCCACGTCCGGGCGAAATTGTCCAAGCCTGATGGGAAAAGAGCTACTGAACAACTCCCTCGTGTTGTCTGCTGACCACTGGCCGGGGATGTATTCCCGTTCGAGATAGTCGGAAATCTCCAAGTCCTGCACGCTTCTGGTCCCTATCCATCCTGTGTCCTGCAGGTCGCAAAGCATGGCCCTCCTGTAAATGTCAATATAATGATCAGCACAGTATAACTGCTGGATAGCAAAGGGATCAAAGGTAATCAGTACTTACATATGGTGTCGTCGTCCACACGGATAGCCCGGCTCCAACGACGGCATCATTTGGTATTTGTGCCAGCCGTTGAAGAAGATCGTTTCCAAGACCGCCTTGCCCGTTAGGTTCTCCCGAAGGCAGTGATAAGTCTGCCTCTGTACGAGATCCAACGGCGGCCGCTCGTAGCAACTCATAATCTGCAGCGTCAGGGTCCCGCAAGCGCCTGTGCGGACATTGTCGTACGGCTGCAAGCTCAAACACGCCTGCAAGGTCTCCCCCTCAATAACCAGAAACCACTGATTCTTCGGGCCGGAGTGATTATACTCACTATAGTCTCGACGCCCATAGAGCTTTGAGCTGACGTGACTAAGCGCGTCGACATGGAAGCAGCATATCGACTGCAGCAGGATGGGGTGGTTACGAGGAAACCCGTTGGAGTAGAGCGTGTCGTGAACGAGCCAGAATGTGTCCTTTTGGCTGTTGTAAGCCATGTTTGAACTATAATGATACATCCAGTAATGTATGTTGTAAAGATGTTTGATGTCTTTGACAATTTGTCCGGGACGTTGCCAGGGTTTATATATAAAGACAGCCCGGATACGGTGAATCATGGTATCACAGAGCCACGGTATCACAACTCCAAGCTGTATTGAGCAAACAAACGGAAAAAACAACGACACTGGCTCAGTGGACTCAGACGCCTCAACACAGCGCGCGGTAGACACACGTTATACAAGACAACAGATATAGTAGGCCGCCGCTGTGAGACCACTCTTGTCATACACGTTGACGGCATCGTCAATGGGTGAGTGCAAGCATTAATGCCCGGTATCAGACTCAGTCATCTTAGTGCATTGCTTTTTAGCAAAGAATTAGTTTTCGGACGACAGCAAGCTATAAGTCGCGTCTGTGTCAGACGAGACGATCGCCTTGTGGGGTAGCCCGATCTGGCAATACTTTGATGTTTCGTAGAGTTTGGCCTTTTTACATGACATAGGGTCTGTTTCTTTGAACTGACGGACAAAGAAACCTTGAAGGTAAACCCTTGAAGATGATTCAGCATAAAGAAAAGACATGAGAAATCACTCTCTTCGCCTTTGTGATTTCACAACTGTATCAAAGACATCCGCACAGTGCCTCCATCGCGAGCCCCACTCCGCGATGCAGCTCACTTGAGGCTGCGTCATCCTTCTCTCATGTACAACAACAGCACAATCGCAAAACGCGAGACCTTTGACGCCACGGCGTCGAACTTTTTGACAATGGACGATTCGGATCCAGATTTTGTATATAAGAGCGCAGACGCTGCTGCTGTCGCCGCCGATGCCCTGGCCAGTACCAACGCAAACGCCGAGGCAGGCGCAGACGACCACGACGACTACGACGACGCTGATGCGCCAAGCAGCAGCGGCAGCAGCAGAGGTCGAAAGGCAACGCCCGCCGCACTCACCACAACCGGCGACATGGAGCATATGTGGGAGCAGCTGGAGCTGGAAAAGTCGCGGTACCCCGGCGCGAGCACGTGGGCGCCCGATGAGGAGCGGCTGTTTGAGCTGCTCTTTTTCCGGCAGGACCTGCCCATCCTGCCGTCGCACTGGGAGCTCGACATGAGCGCCGTGCCCATCTCCGAGGCCAATTTTGCCGACATTGAAACCGCGCCGGTCGTGTATGCGCATTCCACCGATTTTCGAGGTGAGCGTGCCAGTGTAGTGGCTCTGGTAGCCCCGACGCAGCCAATTCCCTGGACTTGATTCGCGAGGATCGACTGCTAACAAGAGGCCTATTCTTGTGGGAAAACAGCCACCACAGCGCTCGTGCGTCTGATTGAGCTTACCGCCGCTATTCGCACAACCAGCGAGTCTGGGCTACACCACCGCGTGCCGGGCATGATCAAGGACGGGCTGGACCGGTTCCTGGCGTGGGCCGCCGAGGACGGCGGCTACAGCCACCTGCGCGTCGTGCCCAACATCATCACCGAGATCGTCGACACCAAGATGCTCGAGGGCGATATCACCGCGCTCCTGCAGAGTCGCATGCGCGCATTGGCCCGACTGCAGCGCGAGTTTCTCCGCGCCGACCGCGACCCCGGCACCTTTTGGAGGGACGTTTCCGCGGCCGTCGCCGAGGGAGGAGACGACGGTGATGACGACGACGACGACGACGACGACGATGACGTCTTTTCGGACGGAAAAAGCCTGCTGCTGCAGAACTACTTGTCGCCGCGGCGCGACAGGCACGCCAACAAGTACCGGCAACGAAACACGCCAGGCCGACGACGACAACACCGTCGTAGCGACAACTCTGCGGAGGATGAGCTCGCGCGGGCGCCGCTCGCGCAGACAGCCGCCGACCACTCGGGCATAGCGCCTAGGCGACGCCGCCCTTTTGCCGCGGCTGCTCCTGCGACGGAGCTCGACGAGCTGGCGCAGCCTGGCGATTCCGTCACCGGCCTGCTCTCCTCGTCTGCCAGCGAGCGCGACGGCCTCTTCTCCTCAGCCGCCTCGACCGCCAGCCTCGTCAGCAGCCCCAGTCCGGCCGCCATTATCCGGTACCGCCGGCCGCCGCCCGTCGTGTACGGCTTTTTCATCCTCAACAGCTCAGTCTTCATCCTGACCGCCGACGCGTCGCGGGGCGACAACGCGTACGTGAGCTTCCACGTTGAGACCGACTTTCTGGACCAGCGTCAGAGCGTGTGGAATGCGCTGACGCTGGCTATTGTGACGTGCCTGGCGCGCGACGACATGCGCCGGCGCACCGAAGACTTTGAGCCGCTGGCGGCGGAGGAGGACAGTGATCCTGATCTGTAAGGAACACTAGTTCCCAGATTTGTGAGGCGCGGTCTCTTGTTGTTTTCCCCAAATAGCTTTTCTTCAGGTGTTTTGCTCGTTTCAGCCGATACTAGTTACTCCGGAGAGTTGCTCATTTTATACTGTATTTTAGAAGGAAATTCTACGTGAAAGATACCCCATGATAGCTAGCTTATGAAGCAAGGAAAGCCCAGACTCGGAAATATGATGATCAAGATCAAGAACGAGAGTAATTGAACGTATACAGTAAATATATGTGTTGAAGCCGAGTTTTCCAAGCTCTCATCATCTCATCCTCGTATTTCTTCTCTAATCTATACATGCCAACTCAAGAAAACAAGTCTCGAATGCGTAGAGAGCGGTATGTCGAGAAACCACCCCCAAATCTATATGCGCCACTCCAAAACGCCAAGCCAAAAGACTGTTCCTTCTTCTGGTAACCACCCAATGAAAATGAGATAAATATTACAAAAAGTGTCCGGCCATGAAATGTACATCAAGCCGATGCCTCCTCTTCTTTTTTTGAATCAATCGTACACGTGGACACAAGCATGCGTCATGAATCGCTGCGTCTCACTCAACCACTCTCTACCCTCTACATCTGCCACTATACACAGGTGAGCGGCTCTTTCTCCTTTTTGACTGTCTCGTAAACCAGCGCCGGGACGTTGATGACCACACAAGGCGCTATTCCGATGCATAGGCCGTGGTCGATACTACATATCGCTTTCCTTTTCAGCGGGCATCCAGACGTCGAATTGTCGCAGAAGCCGTTGATACAAGAAAAGCATGCAGCCGCTCTGGATAAACGTCCAGACGCCACGAGGCCCCACGCCACGAAACCATCCTCCCAGACCTTCAGTCTTGTAAATGACCTTGAGGCCTGTCATAACGGACGACGTCTCGAGCGGAATGGCACCGGGACGTGGGCGATGGGTACTCGGCGAGGACTTTGATATCGAGCGCTTCTGCGGAGTCGGGTCCTTGGCCGATGCGGAGCAATTTGTCGTCGCGGACGGATTTACTTGCGTCTGGAGCCGGGTCTTGACAACATCGAGAGGGCACGTTATCACGCCGGCGAGACCACCCGCCGTCGCACCCGTAAGAAGCTCAAAGCCGACGCCGATGTCGCGGCTCTGCTGGTACTTTCGCGCCCACGTCTGAAACTGTTCGTAAAACATGAATTGCAGAGCCGAAAAGGGTAGGTCGCGATAGAGCGTAGCCTTGTAGCCATGGAACATGGCGGCCGGGCCTTCGGTGCGAACGATGGTGCGTGCGGCGTCGACGGTGCCGCGGTAGTTGTAGCCAGAGCTAAAGTGAGGGTTGTTGTATCGCCCTTGCAGCTGGAGTCGAGTCTTGAGAACCTCGGAGGGCACATATACGACTGAGGCGGCCAAGTCACCGAGAAAACCTAGCATATCCGCAGTTAGCATTGTGGACCGGCCAGAGGCATTAGTAAGGAGGACAAACCGGCGCAAAGGTAGGAGAGATGATGTTGCAGCCCGTGATCTATGAGGAAACGTTTGCTCCATTCGTAGGTTCCAAAGAACATGAGTGTTCCAGGAAAAGAGCCGCTGAGCGCGGGAAGCCACCCGCCATAAAGGCCTCTTCTGATTCCTTCTTGCCGTATTATTGTGTAGTATGACGAGGCCAGCGAGCGATATCTCGACGGTACGTTGGGGTCGCCTTGTTGTCGAGTCTTGACGGTATCAAGAGAGTGCATCAGCATGTCTCCAAAGGCACCGCCTAGCCCTCCAGCAAGCATTGCCTACGTCATGGGGTTAGCTGTCTGTTTCCAACCCTGAGAAGTAGCATAGGCAGCAACAACAAACATACATGGCTGTAGGGCGGCCGCCCCTCGATGTCGAGATCTTCGTGCGGACTCATGGCGTCTGTGCTCACGAGTCCTCTTTTTCCGGTATCGGTGAAATGGCTTGCAGGCTGCCCTGCATGGCGGGAATCGGAGGGCAGGCCGGCGAGGGGTGACGAAGCCGCAGTCGCAGTCGCGGAAGGATCGGGGGCTTCAAATCCGTGACTTTTGAAGCCCAGTGGCATGGCCAAACGACGCAGACGACGGGGCGCCTCGGAGAGCCCGCGGGGTTGTAGCGTAGGTGCAGTGTTTTCCCGAGGCCAAGAAGAAAGCAAGGGTCGACCCGAGTTTTCTGGCGCAAAGAGTGAAAGGGGAAAAAGGCTGTGGAAGCAGTGACGAGATGCAGCGCAAATGACAATGAAATGCAGACCCGGCGCCGTGACTATGCGATTGACACACTGACGATGAATGCGAAGCGGTTGAAAGACTGGTATCTCGAGCGGCCTAGATGGTTATGTGGACGGATATGGCTGTTTGGAGACGCCGACTGCCTTCGCCTGTGGCTAGTCGAACTTTTTTTTCGCGGCTCCGAGCGCTATCGCCGTAGTGATTCGCTGGGTGGCGCGCCGCGCTGCTATGATTGGGCTGGTGCCTGACGGAGCCACTTTTGGCACAGGTACATGCCAAAGGATGTAAGCCAGTTACAGAATACTAAATTGAAATTGTATCTAAGATCGAAACGAAATGACTTTCGGGATTTGAGATGCCAAGTGGGTGCCGCTGCAAAGCGCCGAGTTGTCTCGAGGTCAGCCGGCTTTATTAATTTGTGCTCGCGTGAAAGAAGAAGACGCCATATCTATACAACTATTATACAAAGGAATCCTTTTGTTAATATACATATTGTGTCGTCTCAAGAATGAAAAAATTACCGTGGACCGCGTTCAATCGGTCGCGGTATATGCTCCCACCATTTAACGGCACCAAACTTGTGAAAGGGGTACAAGACGTGGGTAACTTTGCCCTCCAGCAACCGTTTAGACACCGGCCCATAGGTATTGCTGTCTATTGTCGTTCCAGGAAGGCCATCTCCCTCTACCCAGATATGCCCCTCGGGTACCTTGACTTTAGGAAACTTGTACGGCGGGCGCGTGTGAACAGTGTCTCCCTCCAGGCCTACTATTCGTTTGATAGCCACGGTTTCTGGGTTGCTTGGACTCCTGCACCGCACGTCAGTCGCATGTATACACAGAATTCTCGAGCTACACTGAAAGCGACGAGAGCGAAAACAGTTGCGCCATCAGATTTGTTACCAGCCTTACCTCAGAGTCACCACCATGCCCCTTTGCAGATTCTCTTGCGGCGACCACTTCCATGTGAGAATCACGTCGTTTCGTAAAGTCGAGTCCTTATCCTCATTTATAAACGGATACATGGAGTTTCCCGATACCACCGCCGTTTCCACAACGTAATTATTGATCCAAGCCACCGCCGGGAGCCATGTCGCGAAGACGCCCAGTCTCCAGACAGTCAGGCCCACCACGCTTTTTGGCCGCCAGCCGGGCCAACTCTGTATGCGCGCCCATGGTGATGCCATGGTTGGCCGTAGAGACGTGCGTATCAACTTTTCGTCGACAAAATCTGAGGTTGTGTGCTGATGTCAACGTTGAGAGCTTAGCTTCACATCTTGCTGTCTGGAAATGGACGTTAGGTGACTGAGTGGGTCTGATATGAACAGTCGCCGTTGCTACGAAACTAATTCACAGTTCACAATTCACCTCAGCCATTGTCGCAACAGTGCAGCTTAGCAAAATCTTCAAGATCCAAGATCGTTAATGCAATTCACTCAATCGTCCCAAGGTTTGACGGTCCTTGGCTACCACCGAGCTTCGGGTGCACAGACTCCGAACTGTCACCACCCATGACTAGTCAAATATATGCCATGTTCTATTCTTTTTGTGACCAATCTATGTAATTGTCTCATCGTTGCCGAGATACCCATAGATGCCTTCCTTCTTACCGCCAACGCTCCGTGACACTTTTTCCTACCCTCGGTTTAACCCAGAAAAAAAATTCAAACTCGTCCCTGCTTTTGGTCTTCATTTACATCGTCTCAGGAATGTTGTCGTCGCTCTCGCTCATGCTTTCGTCACCGCTAACTTCGGCGTTTTCACGCTCCTTCTTCTCCATGAGGGCCTGCAGCTCAGCGTCATCGCTCTCCGTAACGGCCTTGGGCTCCATCTTGACGGTCAGGTTGCCACCCGCCGCCTCAATGCTTTTGCGAATATCCACAATCGCTTCTTCCAAACGCTTAATACCGACAGTCTTGTCCAGGCAAGTGCTGGTCAGAACATAGAGCGGTGGCGAAACGAGCTTGACCTTAACTTGGGTATCCTCGGTGTTGCCAGCTTCGGCGGTGCGCAGGGCGGTCTTGACGGCGTCGATACCCTCGTAGCCGAAGCAGGTTACTTCGATATCGGCACGGACCTTGGTTGGTTGGGGGGTCAGGCGCTTGCCAATATAAGACTTGAGCTCATCGGCGACAGGCTGGCCGGGGAAAGTGATGTCCTCCCAGACTTCAGGATTGCTATAAACCGTGTCAGTATCCGCTGGCTTTTCCGCTAAATGAGCGCAGGCGCGTAATAACATACGTGATGGACAGCTTGAAAGCATCAATAGCGTGGCCGAACTTGCGGTTTAGAGGCCAGGCGATGCTCTCATACAGCTGCTCAATGGGTACCAGGGTCTTCTCGGCGACGTGGCGCATAATTGAGTGAACCATCTTGCCCTTGTTGTATCTTTCCTCGCACTTGATGATGTCTTCGGCAGACACACGACGTTTTGAAAGATCGATATAGCCTGTTCGTCATTAGTCTATGACTCCATCGCGTCGCGTTGCAGCTTCTTCTTAGCGGGAGAACGCAGCATACCCTTTTCCTTGTCCACTCTGAGAACGACGACAACCTCATTACGGCCGACTCGAATGAGCTTCTGGATACTTCTGATACGTCGTCGCGAAAGTTCGGAGAGCAGAATCATGCCATCAATGTCGTCGTACTCGAGAAGCTTGACGTAAGCTCCCATTTCGGCGATCTAAATGATGCGATCCCCAAGTTAGAATATCTGTTGCCCTCCCATCGCGTCCTTTAGAAATACGTCGGTTCCGAGTAATTCTTTCTGCGCGTCCAATCGTTCCAAGGTGGTCTGACGAACCTGCTTGACATTGACCATGACAAAGCTGTCAATCTCCGGGAACTTCTCTTCGTAAAAACGGCAGTTTGTGAGCGACATCTTGGCGGTAGTTTCGTCTCCCTGCTGCAGCTGCAAATCCGTTGAAAAGTGCACAAGGTCAAAGGTGTCGTCGAGAGATGTTGGGCACGAGTCTCCTGTGGGGTACGGACTAAGTAGGAGTCACCCTCTTTTTTTCCGGTTGTGCTTTTCGGAAGGAAAGTGGCGCTCGAATAATGTGACAGGTCCAGGTTCCTCTAGAGTTTTGCGCGGAATCAAAAGAGCTTGGGTCGCTTTGAGAATATGCCCCCCGAGACTGTTTATCGAAGCGTTGAAATTATAACTAGCACAAAGCACAATTTTGACACACAAATTGAACGCAAAGCAGACCTCGAATGGTGGGGTGGCGGGGTGTGGCTAATGGCAAAGGCGGTCATTCTCGGCAGAAAGCGCCACGGGCAGTTTTCGCTGGCTTGCTTTGCGCTTGGGAGGCTACACGTGACTATTGGCCAATGTAAACAGCAACGAGGCGCAACTTGGGATACTTACATCTGGAGCTCAATATATTTTGAGAGCTTCGAATATAGCATTGAGCATCACCATGGCTCCTGGTAAGTAACGACCCATTCGGCTATCATGGCATTGCTTCGATTGCATCTTTTTCCGTATTCAAATTGCTAATGACTTTGCTCACTAGCAACACAAGTCGAGCTGTCGCCGCCGCCTGGCGACGCGGTATCTGCCGTCGTCTTTGCGCCAGAATCCAGCACAAAGCTACTTGTTTCTTCTTGGGACAAGAATGTCTACCTCTACGACCTGTCCAATGGCGCCAGTGACGCCAAACTGGCCAACTCATACGAACACAGAGCGCCTGTGTTGGATGTATGCTTTGGCGCAAATGATGAAGAGGCGTACACAGCAGGCATGGATTGGGCCGTCAACAGGTGCAGTACCTTTCCAACCTTGACAGTCGTCGCGTCGCAAGAGCCAACCCACTAACGAGCATATGTCTACAGAATTAACCTCGCGACTGGCGAAAAAGTCCTCGTCAGCAAGCACGCCGCTCCTGTCCGCAACGTCCGCTACTGCGCCAACCACGGCATCCTCATCTCCGCTTCGTGGGACTGCAGCCTGAACCTGCACGACACCGAGAACCCCTCCAGCACGCCCCTCCGCGTATCCCTTCCCGGCAAGCCGCAGGCCCTCGCTGTCAGCCCCTCTAAGGTCGTAGTCGCCATGACCGGCCGCATCATCAACATCTACGACCTCGACGCCATAAAGGCGCTATTTGCCCAGGGCGGTAGCGGCGCCGACCTGAAGCCGTGGCAACAGCGCGAGTCCTCGCTACGGTACCTGACGCGCGCCCTCGCATGCATGCCCAACGACGCGGGCTACGCTACGAGCAGCATCGAGGGCCGCGTAGCCGTGGAGTGGTTTGAGGACACGGCCGAGTCACAGGCGCGCAAGTACGCCTTCAAGTGCCACCGGCAGCCAGCACCCGACGGCGACGGTGACATAGTCTATCCCGTCAACGCGCTGGCCTTTCACGCCGTCCATGGCACGTTTGCTTCGGGCGGCGGTGACGGCACCGTGGCGCTCTGGGACGCAGAGGCCAAGCGCAGGTTAAAGCAGTACCAAAAGTCGCCCAACAGCGTCGCGGCGCTGGCCTTCTCTAACAATGGCAAGTATCTGGCCATTGGCGTCTGCCCGGGTTTTGAAACGGGCCAGCAGGACTACAACGGCGCGGGGCAGACGATAGTGATCATCCGGGAGCTGGGAGAGAATGAGGCCAAGGGCAAGGGGTCGAAATAGAGAATAATGAAGCAGAATGGAGAAGGAGAATAGCATGTGCTTCGCATGACTGACTGGCATTATGTGTTTTATTTGCTTGGCCGAAATGGCGTTCGGGTACCTGGAGTAGGAATGAACATTTACTTAAAACAGAATCTTTAGGGGCCATGTAGAAGTTGATACCCAAATATTGCAGATGGGAGAAAACAGCAGTGCGACGTGTACACACGAGAAATGAGTAACTGCCGAAAAAACGACCAAGGCAAGCGGCGCCGCGAACAGTCGATAGGAGTTGAGGTACCAATGCTATCAGAATTTTCCGCCAGAATCCTCTAATCTACACGTTCTTCATGGAAATGTTCCCTGTTCCCATCGATTCATGTGCGGGCGAAAGACCTACTCTGCCACTTTTGAAGGTTTGATGGGCTACAAGAGGGTCAGCAGAACAGCAGCGAGTGGAATATGTGCAGCATACCTGGACGTCCTCAACGTGATCATAGTTGCCACCAAGTACGGCGAACTTTACGTTGCCTTGCGCCGTTGGCATCTCCTTGCCCCAGAGAAAGCTGTTTGGGAATCCCAGGTCAAACGGTACCGCAGCTTCGATTTCTTTGATATCTCCGGGGCTCAATTGGATGTTGAGCGCGTCGATGTTTCCTTTAATGTGCTCAACCTTGCGCCCGCTAAGCACTGGAAAGACGTATGGCGCCTTGTGCATGACATATGCAATGGCGACACCGGTGGGAGCCGCATTTTTACGGCTTGCAACAGCCTCGAGTGCGGCAGTGACCTTGATCTGCACCTCAGTATACTCTTGGTTCGCTCTGCCCTCTTGAGCCCTGCGTTGCTCTACGGTATTGAACTTGCCACCACCCAGTGACCCCCATGGAGCGAGAGCCATTCCCTCGGCACGGCACATGGGGATGATGTCGCGCTCAAAGTCCCGATGAGCTGCTGACCATTGACCCTGGTAGACGCTAAATTGTCGCATACCATGGTTTCTAGCGTACTCGTTCGCTTTACTTCGTTTGTGTTAGACAAGTCGACTTGATCACAGTACCAAGTCACTCACCTGGCAACCCATGCTGGGGCGTCACTGATACCGAGGTACAGAACTTTGCCGCTGACAACGAGGCTGTTAAGGGCTTGCATCATTTCTGGTATCGAGGTACTGTAGTCCCACCAGTGAACGTAGAGCTACCAAAAGCGATGAGCTCAATAAGCCGGATATAGATATGGGTTCAGCACCTCTCACCAGATCAATGTAATGCGTCTGTAGTTTCTGCAAACTTGCCGCAACGGAAGCATGGAGACTTTTACTGCCACATCCATTCAGGTTGATTTTGATGTTTGCGTCGCCTTCTAGAGGTACAAATGCTGTGGTGTACTTTGTGGCAATGACTAGAATGGTCATCAGTTATACAGCAGTCTGAGTAGATCATGTACTTACCCATCTCATCGCGGTTCTGGCGCCTCTTCATCCACTCGCCGAGCCGGATTTCGCTCTCTCCAGATTGGTAATTGTTGGCCGTATCTATGAAATTGCCCCCCTTTTCTCATTAACGGATGTCCTCGACTAAATCGGTGCAGCGGCGAGACTTACTTGCTCGTAAAAGTAGTCTAGAATTTCCTCCGTTGTTTCTTTGGTACACTCTCCCAACCAGTGTACCCAGCTGTCTCCAAAATTCATTGCCCCTAGGCATATAGGGCTAACCCATACAGAAGCGGTCGGCGAGAGTAGCCTGTATCGGCCCAAATTGGATCTCGGTGGCGGAGCAGGAGGGAAGTACGCAGGCATTTTGAAGGTTGGTGAATCGGCCACTCCGTCTTCTCATTCAAAATAGTCTCAATTCCCGGTAGCTTGCTTACTTTGACGAATAAACTGACCAGGAGAAGGGATAGGAATGTTTCAGAAATAGGGAGACACCACAAGTCGCGATACTGTGATCCCTTTAATACCTAGGCTGCAGGTTGCTCCTGCCAGGCAGGATTGGCAGCACGAACTCGGATCATTGAGCTGCTGAGATACACATTTATAGTATTCTGGGATCAGTTATGTCCTTTCAAAAATAACATCAGAAATGTTTTTGCTCCTAAAAGGGCATTGTCTAGGTGCAAGTCGTCGCCAATCTTCACTTAGCCAGCAAAGGACGCGATGCCTCGAAAGAGCATGTTACTCGCTTGCAGCCGGCCGTTTGCAGTTCGCCGTAGTGTCCGTGCTCGTCTTACCCAAATCTCCCAGTTATTTGCTATGGTCAATCACTATCTCTTGAGGAATTTCAGTGAGTCAGTGGTGAGAAAGTAGAACAAGAAAAGTGCCTGACGGAGAGTGGTGTTAGAAGCGCTGTGATACAGGCTCTCTGGCCCTGCGTGCAGCGGCCCGAGCAGCAGCGACCGCCCTACAAGCCTCTGCGCGAGGGAAACAAACACGCCTAAGAAACATTCCTTCAATTATCAGATTCTGATCGTTTGCAAATTAGGCTCTACGCTAAATTCTTAATACACCAATTCATTGCTAACTTTTTTGTACCAGCGGGCTTGGGCTTTACTGATTGATAGTGTGGTGGCGCTTTGCCGAGGAAATGCCGCCCCAGAATAATTGTCGTCTGCTTTCATGCTGCTCCGCGGCATCTCCATCAGCCCATCTTCTTCACTCGACGCGGCCCTGGAAACAAATCATCTAGGGCCAATTCAAACGCACGAACATTCGGTGGACTTGCACCATGACTCGCCACGCCAATGGCTTCCTCAAGTACCGCGCTCTCTAAGACGGCCATCAATACCCTGCGCGGCGTCCTGTTCACGACATCCTTCTCCATCGTCCTGCTCGCCGAGGAGCGCCGCCGCCGCATCAAAATTGCCCGTGCTGCCGTCGATAATGCCCGTCGAATACACGCCGCCAAGGCCTCACGTGGTGCTGCGACTACCGCAGTAATCGAACCATTCGACCTAGATGCTCACCTAGCCAGACTCGAAGGCGAGTCTTTTGTCGCCCAGTCACACACGCCGAAGAAACCGCACGGCCGGGAAAGACGAAGAGGGATCGAGAACTCAAGCGTCTCTTACACTACTGTCACCACCTCAGAGTCTCGCGCTACCGAGCCCGTTGCGTCACCCCTAAATACTCATGATGAACCCATTTCTCTCGTTCGTATTGCCAGGGCCATGGCCGCTGGACAAAGGCCAAGCAATATTTCAACAGTCAAACGTGCAACGGATTCCAGAAACAAGCAAAGAAAGCACGCCACCGTCGAGAACATGACCAACATTGTGGGTCGAATGTCGAGCCAAGCTCCAGCAACTGCACAATCAGTCAAGGTCCCGAGCCTCTCGGCACAGAACAAAGCAGTTCTACCCAGCAAATCTCTTGAATACGAGCATCTGAGAGTCACGCCACGAGATAGCAAGGAGGCCTCAGCCGAGTACAACGAGGCTGTGGCGATTCTAATCGAGGCAGTTCAAGCGCTACCACAGAAACCCAACACAACTGATGAGCATTTGCACATGTTCAACACGGCAGTAGAAGCTCTGCAAGGTGTCGAACCTCATGGCGCCACCCGACGTTCATTTCGAGAAATCTTGAAAGATATCGTCGTCAACCTACTGAAATATTCTGTGAATATGACCGCAGATGAAATGAGAGCAGTGCTGAAGGCGTCGCTCTTTTTGAAGCGATCATTGGTCACAATTCTGACTCGATTCTTGGCTTGGATAGACAATCACCGACCAGAGGATGCAATCGAAGTCTCGCGACTTATCATTGCATTTTTTACGCAACCAGAGCAGGCTCTCGTTTGGAAAGATGGACAGCTTGTTCAGGAGCTCATCAGAGTACAGAGCACTCGCTCCACCAAGCTCGCAATTAGGGAATACACCAACCTAAAATCTGCCGGGCTATTTGCGAGAATTAACATAGCAGAGCAGGAATATGCCATTAGAAGAGAGGCGGTCATTGTAGCCTGTGCGACGGGGCAGACGCGTTTCATCGACGATGAAATGATTGTGCTGCGCCAACTGAAGGGAGATGATGTCGTCGAGGCAGACTTTGGGCTACAAGCTGCCCTGATGGCTCGGCAGGTAACTCTCGGCGCCTGCGATACGCTATTCGACTCGCTACGAAACCTTGAGAATTGCAAGAATCCCTCATCCATGGAGTTTCAGGGGCATCTCCACCACCTCACAGACCTCTTCGCAAAGGCACACGATGCCGAACAACTCGGACAGTGGCTCAAACACGTCGTGAAAACATATGGCATGGCGCTGCAATCAGACTGGGTCTTTTCCGTGCTGAATGAATATGCTTATTATCACGACATTGAGGGGATGATGGTGTGGATGGAATTCTGTCTCGGGCATGGCCTCAAGGTCGATCGCAACTTTGTCACTGAATGGAAGAAAACATGCCGAGGACATTTGCGGTTCAGCAAGGACTATCTGCAAATGTTATGGGAAAGGCTCGCAAAAGTCATGTTATTGCCGCAATTAGAGGGTGATGCCTATCAGGTCAGGCAGCGTCAGGGAGATCTTAGCATACACGTGGCTGAATTGACGAAGAAAAAGCTTTGGGGCAAGGCATGTCTTGTATTCGAAGCAGCGCTGTCAAAGTCTCGAGAAATCTGCGACTTTAGCTTGCAACTGGCGCTAGAAGCGCAGGTACGAGCAAGCCAAGGTAACGCTGAACCAGCTTTGCGAATGTTGCAGCGCGTGCGCGGCCACGGCAGAGACACGACCATTGCACAGCACCGGTTCCTTGGCAAGGAGATTGGGAGGAGGCCAAGTGGCGACATCAAGACACTACTTTTTCAGGCGGTGGAATGCGGCTGCATTGTGCCGGCCGATATTTATACGCTTGCTGTGAAGAAAGTGGTGGAAAAAGACCTCCACGCAGCGCACGAGATCTTACAACTGGGCGTCAGGCAGCTGGGCCACGGCAAGCTCGCGTTCAACGGACATTGTTTCGCGAAACTGCTCTTCATCCACATCGCGACTCACCAATATGACGCAGCGCAGCAGCTGGTGGCCGAATTCATTTCTAATCGGCCATTTTGGCACGGCACCAAGCTATGCAAGGAAAGCATCAAGTTTGGCATAAGAGAGCTCACGAAGCGAGTAGCCACGAGGAGGGAGGCAGGCGAGTCGAGCGCGGACGACAGCATGCTATCTTGCGAGCTGCGCCTGACGGAAGCATTGCAGCAAGCACTGGATGCCAATGTCGAGAGCCGTCATGTTGTTGGATACCATGCCACGATTGCGGACATGATTGTGCAGCTGGTGGAGGAGGCTGCAAACAGAGACGAGGCCGTCGCAGCGCGAGAATGGCAGAAGAAGAAGCGCGCAGATAAAGCTGCCAGAAGATTTACATTGAGCCCACAGACGGAGCCAACTCTGCAAAACGGTAGCATCGCGCATATCAGCGTAGATGCATAAGGGCTCAATAAGAGCCCATGTACATATGTCATTGAGTGCGGCCAGGCTGAGGTCTGCACCTGTACACTACAATAGATGGGGTTCGGTCTTTTTGGCTATAAGGTTTAGTTAGAGCAGATACACGGAGTACAAAAATCATATTTTCAGATTACTAGAGAGGGAAATGGTGACGTGATGACGCTGTTTAGTGGTACACCAGTGGCAAATAAAAATCGCTACGCTTTCCTTCCATTTCTCCCACTCCAATCAATTTGATTGAAAAGCGATGATTGATTACAATGTACCCTATCGTTGAAAGCCTTTTTATTCTGCAATCATCGTGAAATGTACAGTTGAGAGTTGCATTTCATCAAGACCGACAAAGTAGCATCGGAATGCCGGTAATACGAGTACGTCGGAACGATCCGAAAACGAGCCGATGCATGCGTCTAATGGCAAATGTTGGCATCGTACCTGTGTACCAGTAGCGTTGTGCTGTGCATCTAAAACACAAAGAGGAAAGAATGGCATGTGAAGATGGTATGAGAATACAGCAGCATGTTTCCACTGTGTCGTTCGAAAATGCCTGATTTTTGCATTTCTTTTTTTTTTAATTCAATAAAATAAAAGAACAGCTCTTCCATGTCTCGGGACCCTTGTTTTCGTGATGGGAGACGCCCCACCAAGCACCTACAGGCTACGCTAAATAGAACAAGGCTGCAGATTGCAGGCCCAGACCTCCAGGAGCAAGATCAGGTGAGAGAGGAGAGTAGCCAACGCGGTTGCGCGAGTAACAATTACTCGTAAATGAATTGGTGCAAAGATTGACCCAATCAGAAAATTACCATTTGCTTCCACGTAGAGATCCCATCTTGAAAGAAAAACAGGCCATGACCCGATTGCCCGAGTCCATCAAACGCCACCGTGAAAAGGGGGGGAGGTACCTGGAATCTGCCGATTGACCGCAGTCGCCACCAGTATTCGTATGCACTGCAAGGGCCATTGTGGCTGGCCCGCCCACTTGGTTCAGACAAGGAAAAAAATCCAAGGGCGACGCATCAGTTCATCGACCCCCCGTTTCCACATGCTTATTCTCTCCGTCTTGGCCGGAGCATTATCTTTTGTTGACTGCGGTTTCCTCTTCCTAGACTGACTAGTGCTGGTTTCTTTTATCATTCTTCTTTACACCACCGGATTCAACTCATTTCATCCCTACCTATGCCTTGACACACCACGATACCCCCGTAACGAACCAATTCACGAGACCCAATTTGTCCCCCGGAGCAGCGAGCAGCGGCGACATTCATACCTAAACTCCTATACATACTCGCCGTCATGGCTACCGATACGATCGAGGCACGCCGCCTGCAGCGCGAAACCCATCACGAAGCCGATGTCGTCGTTGTCGGCGCCGGAGTCTTTGGCTGCGCCGCCGCCTACGCTCTCGCCGAGCAGGGTCGCTCCGTGCTGCTCCTCGAGCGCTGGATGCACGAGCCCGACCGCATTGTCGGCGAACTGCTGCAGCCCGGCGGAATCCAGGCCCTGAAAAAGCTCGGCCTCGGCCACTGCGTTGACAATATCGATAGCATCACTTGCCGCGGCTACAACGTCATCTACCAGGGGGCCGACGTCCTCATCCCCTACCCAACAATGGACGACCACGGCGGCGTCCCCCACCAGTGGTCCGGCGCTGGGAAAGAGGGCAAGCGCGAGATTGGAAAGGGATTCCACCACGGGCGCTTCGTAATGCAGCTGCGCGAAATGTGTCTCGCGCACCCCAACATTACCGTCCGCGAGACAGAAGTGATCAAGACGGTGCGTGGCGAGCACTCGGATCATGTCCTCGGCGTCGAGACGCGCACGACGGATCGCGAAACGAAAAAGAAGACGGCCGACTACTTCTTCGGCCAACTCACCGTCATTGCCGACGGCTACGACTCCAAGTTCCGCAAAGAAGTCACTGACACGCAGCCGGTCGCACGCTCCAAGTTCTATGCGCTCGAGCTCAAGGATGCCGACCTCCCCGCGCCCGGCTACGGTCACGTCATTATCGGCGACGCCTTTCCCACTTTGCTGTACCAGATTGGCACGCACGAGACGCGCGCGCTGTTTGACGTTCCGCACGGCATCCCTGAGGCCGCCCCCGCGGCCGGCGGCGTCCGCAACTACCTCGCCAACCACGCCATTCCCGCGCTGCCCGCGTCGGTACGGCCTGCCGCCCTCGCAGCCCTCGAGGACGGCAAGCTCCGCAGCATGCCCAACAGCTGGCTGCCACCTACGCGGCAGGTGCCCCGCGGCATGGTCGTCCTCGGCGATGCCACCAACATGCGGCACCCGCTCACCGGCGCCGGCATGACGGTCGCCTTCAACGACGCGGTCCTCCTCGCGGAGCTCCTCCACCCGAACCGCGTGCCCAACCTCGCCTACGACAAAGCCGTCCAAGCCGCGCTCAGCGCGCTCTACTGGCGCCGCAAAAACTACACCGCCATTCTCAACGTCCTCGCACAGGCCCTCTATGCGCTCTTCGCCGCAAACGATCCCCAGCTGCACGCCCTCCGCATGGGCTGCTTCGAGTACTTTCGGCGCGGCTACACCGACGGGCCCTGTGGCCTGCTCGGTGGCATCATTCACCGGCCCGTCGTCCTCGCCTACCACTTCTTCTCCGTCGCCTTCCTCGGCATCTGGATGCACGTCCTCGAGACTGTCACCAGCGGGCCGGGACCGCTCGGCGTGCTCAAGTTGCCGCTGGCTCTCATTGACGCCGTCCTGATTTTGGCAAAGGCGTGCGTGGTGTTTTTGCCGCTGATTTGGAGAGAAGGGTTTCGGTGATTGTATGTGACCGATGTTGCATCAAGCCGCTGACCTTTATCAAACCTGTACATTTTTCCACAAAGCATTTATTTACATGATTCCAACCCCTTTGTTTTTCATGGGCAGGATCAGCAAAAACGAAAGACGTTGGTCGATTGTTGGGCATTACACAAGAGGCGTTTGTATGTTTGATGATATTTTCCCCTTCGAGTCGTCTTTCACATTAGAGATGGTAAGGCGGTTTTTATACCCGAAACGCTGGTTGTCTTTTTCGCCATGTACTTGGGGATTGGACACCGGGCATGTGCAAACACGAAAGCATGAGCAAAAAGCATGGTCTATTGGGCTGTTTTAGAATAAGCTAGAATTCCTCCTCTATATAATAATTAATGCAATTCGGCATCCATCTCCTAGTCTGTCCCATTCAGCTCGTTGCGGATGCGGATTTTCATACCTGGCATCATTCTCCCACCTCACCCGGCCCGCTGCCCGCTGCCCTACGTCAACCGCCGCCTGTACACACCCAGCATCCAGCTCGCGCGCAGCACCGCCAGACCAATGGCCATCTTGACGCTATCCCGCACAACGTGGAGCTTGCTCCCGCCGACCTCGTGCCACTCGACGGGCACCTCGGCGACCTTGATGCCGGGGCTGGCGCCAATGACGCCGCCGTCGGCGCCGCGCAGCGGGCTCGCGGGCGCCGACTCGGCGAGCATGAGCATCTCAATGTCAAAGATCCAGCCCTCGGCGTGCATGTAGGGCACAATGTGCGGCAGCGCGGCGCGCGAGAAGAGCTTGAAGCCGCACTGCGTGTCGCGGAGGCGCGACGTCGCGGGCGGCGTGAGAATGGTGAGGACGAGGTGGAACGAGCGCATGAGAAAGTTGCGCAGGGCAGAGCGCTGTGGTCGGTCAGCTGCGTCTCTTGAATGATGACTCATGTGCCAGAAATGGGCATTCAACGTACCTTGACTACTGCGTCGCTGCCAACGAGATGCGCGCGGCTGCCAATCGCCACGCCCCGGCCCGAGGCGTCCGTGACCTCGTCGCAGCCCTCCATCAGCTTCCCGACGTCCCTGAAGCGCGTAGCGCCGTCGGCATCGGCAAACAGCACATGGTGCCCGCGCACGTGGCGCAACCCGTGCGTCACGCCGCCTCCCTTGCCGCGGTTCCTCTCCAGGCTCACGACGCGCAGCACGTCGTGCAGCTTCTTCTCGTGCGCGAACCGCAGTGCCACGTCCACCGTCTTATCGCTGCTGCCGTCATTGACGACGATAATCTCGTAGCCCGACGCGGGGCCCTCGGTCTGGGACGTCGCGCGGCGACGGTAGTGGTGCTGCTGCTGTTTTCGGGGACTCGACGTTGCGGTTCCGGGACGGCCAATGTGCTCGTCGAGGTAGGCGACGGCTTCTTCGAGCGTCGGCAGGATGCGGTCCTCTTCGTTGTACGCGGGCAGCACGACGCTGAGACGCAGCTCAGCCGGGTCAATGATGCCCGCGTCAGGAATCGTCGTCGAGTTGGTGTCGGTGCCTGCGGCGCTGCTGCCGCTCCGCGTCGTCTCGCTCAACCGGCGCTCGGCGAGCCAGCGGTCGCACCAGCACGGCAGCGGGCGGGGTGTCGTCGCGGTGCCATCCGGGCTGCTGGTAATGTATGTCTTTTCTGAAGGAAACGGCGCACGGGGCTTGGGCGCAACGAGGTGCAGCAGGGCGAAGAGCTAAGGTCGTCAGCATCAAACGGGGCAAAGGCTTTGCGCCTGGAGGGGGGGTTTGCTGCACGAACCGACAAGAGCCCGGCGAGAAGGAGTATGACGACGAAAACAACGAGGATGTAGACGGGTGTCGCTCGGATCCAGGCTATTAGCGGATGCAGGATGCGAGCCGCAAGGTCCGTCGGTGCAGGAGCCATCGCGGGCGTGGACGTAGGTAGTCTTGGTGCCCCCCCGGTGTGTTTGGGGGTAAGAGGTGCACGGATTCGGATTTCAGACACGCATTGATATTGTTCGAAGAAAGGAAAGAGTAAAGGAGAAAAGGGAGAAACTCAATTGTGCAGTAAGGCAGATAAGTAAAAAAAATTTGCGTGAAAAATAACACGTCGTGGTGAGGAAGATTTGAAACAAAGTGAATGTGGCCTTGCAGCTGTCAAGCTTAAGAGCAAACGGCATACGTGGTGAAGTAAAGACGTTGCGTACCTGGCCGGTGCGGCGCACTGTTGGTGACGTCTGCCGCCGCGTGCGCCGCAGTGGGGTGCGGCAACGCTACCCTGAATCTGAATGCGACATGGGTGACTGCAACGCGCAGGGTGCAATCGAGGCCGGGTAATGAGTTTTTTCTTGTTTTTTTGTCTTCTTAAATTTTTGCTTTACTTTTTTCTTTTTTGGTAGAATATGCCTATCATCCTTGTTGTCATTGGGTTGGAGAACGCGCATGTTGCAGCGCTTTGCGCAACTGGTCAAGCTCGCCATGGAGATTTGCTAAATCAATACTGACCTACTGACTCGTTTCCAAATCTTTTCCAAAACCTTTGTCTGGAACTTAATAGAGCTATACCCAAAAGCATACAAAAATTGTATCGACTTCAGCTATATGAACAAACACCATGAATCATATGTTGTAAAATATGTATTGCCTGTAGCTACATCTGACTGTCTGTAAATATTCAACATCTACACCGTCAATGGCACCATCCAACGCCATTCCGGAGGAAAATCTCTATGTAAGAAGAAAAAACAGTGTGGTCGTAAAAGTCATCAAATTCACCGCCCCAGAATTGGCCTTTTGCCAATGCCTTTTAGCGTTCCACGTCACGGGTCGGACCGTCGGCGTGGCGGACGTGCCCGTCACAGTTTGGTGGGACACGGCCCTCATAAAAGTCGTCGAAGAGAAACTTGTAAAGCGACAATCTCTCGCAGGATGTGCTTCAATATAACAAAAGTAATACATGCAGTGTAATGATTTTTGGTAAACTGTGACAAATATCGTATAATGCTGGTAAATCGGTCAAGGTTCGGACGCTTATGCCGTAATAGGCGACGACTTGGAAAACGACCAGCGAGTCTTCTTTCCCTTGCCAAGCTTGCTGCGGCTAGACTTTGAATCGTACGAATCGGGTACCGGCTCAGGAAAGATGTTGACCAAATTGTCGTGGGCAAGCGGCGGCGGCATCTCGGAGCGGCTGTGACGTGCATATGTATTGGAAACAATGGGCTCCATTTCGGGTTGCTGCAGCTGAGCTGCAGGCGCCGACGGATAGTGCTCCTTGACGCGAGCCTGATGCGTGACATAGCCGCCAGAAGGTGGTGTCGTGGGCGCGCTGGTAAAGTCGAGACTGGGGCTCGGGATTGAAAAGTTGCCGAGATTCAAGTCGCCCGAGTTGCGGGCGGCCGGTGGCGCAACGGCTGGCGTTGGAGATGCCTTGGGCGCAAAGCCGCCATAGCCGGGGCGCTGCTGGGAGGAGTTTTGGCGCACAGCGTTGCTGGCTTCCAGCTTGCTGTCGCGTGAGGTTATGGCAGGTGGCGGCTGGTTTGGCGTCGTGGGAATAAAGTTAAAGCCTCTCATAGATGGCGGCGGCGGGCGTGCATCTCTTGTGGCGGGCTTGGTGCTAAGGGGTACAGCTGTCCTATCGGAAATGTCGGATGAGGTGCGGCGGTGGCTTGGGTGCAGACGGTGGGCATAGCCGGAACCTGGTCGGGGAGACTCTGGGGCCTGCACTTGTTGAGCGGCCGTGGCCGGCAGAGATGGCTGGGGCGTGATTTGATGAGGTGCCTGCGTCAAAGGTGGTTGCGTATCGAACTGGACCTGAGCCTGCTGGGCACTTTGAAGCTGCTTCGCTTGCTGAGTATGCTGAACCTGGTGATATGTCTGCAGCTGCTGGACCTGCTGAACCTGCTGGACCGGGTGGTATGTCTGCTGGGCCTGGTGGACCTGGGGGACCTGCAGAGTCTGTGATTTCTTTGGGTGAGTGGAAGCCATGGTCACCATTTCAAGCTCATCGTGAGAACTGTTGGATGCTCTCGAGCTTCCTTCCGGTGTCGGATCTAGTCACTAGGGTCAGCAATGTCAAACCGTTGTGAGCTAGGGCTCGAACTCACCTTTGCTTACAGCGGTGCTGCTGCCTCCTGAGATATCATAGGCGGAAAAGGAGTGCCTGCCGACCTCCTTGCCCTTCCACGAAGACGGGCGAGAGCGGACGGCATCAGGCATCGAGTAGACGACCTCGCGGCTGGGTCCGTAGGGGTGATGGACGCTGTTGGAGCTGTATGCGCGGGGCATGCCGACGTGGGGTGTAGCCTCGCCGTTGGGGTAAGAGACATAGGAGAGGCCGCTGGAAACGCGCGGCATAGGTGAAATGGTGGTAGTGGAGGGCATGTTCATGGAGTAGCCGGCGGCGGCCATGGCGCTGCGCCTCCGGTTTTGCTCAACGATGCGGGGCCTGTCGTTAACTTCTCGCCAGGCGGGTGGCGCCGAGGAGATGGCGTCCGAGGCGGCATGTGTGGGAACGTGCCGGTATGGTGTTGTCTGGGAATCTTTTTTCTTTTGCTCTGCGAGCTTTGCGTTGTGTTCCTTGGCCTGTTGGCGGCTCCTTCGCAGATGGGAGAATATGGACATGGTGAAGAAGGTGTGGTGGTGATACGAGGTGGAGGGTGTCGTGTAGCCGTTTGATGGGTCGAGGTGGCTTGCTGACGCTGCGCGGCGCCCGTATAAAAACGTGAATGTGCTGGCAGATGGCGGGCGTATATCTTTTTCTTGCGATGTAAATTGAAGGAAGAACGAGATATATATCGCAGGGAAGCAAGACCCTGTCTCGGCGAGAGGCTGTGCTGTTTTATTTGTCTCGGCTTTGACCTGTTGCAGGTGGCCAGGGGACTGGTGCGATGCGGTGCGGTGCGGCTGATGGGTTGGTGCGCTTGGGGGGACGTTCGAGGATGCAAGGCGCGCAAGTCGAAAATAAGGATAAAATAAACTCGTGCTACACGGTAGAAGAGACCGAATCACAGACCAGAGCAGGCCTGCATGTCTTGACGAGAGAAAGGAAATGCGAGAACGATGTGTTGCAGCAAGGCGAGGCCAAGTTGTGGGCGGGCAGTAGTTGGCAGGCAGCAGGGCAAGCAGGGTAAAGTGAAACCCGGGAGTGTGGAGGCGAGGTCCAATTGCAGAAAGGGAAAGCAGCTAGGTAGAGGAGATGTGGAGGACGGATATGAGAAGATGTGCAGGACAGATGGAGAGGGAAATATGGATGAGAGAGATTTTGTGATGGAACTCGAGAGGAATAGGACGGGCAAGAAATATATTCGAAAGTGAGAGGGCGTTGGGAGGGAGGATATATTAATGCGCGGTGGATTGGAGTATCGTTGTACGTGGGCAAGGTACGGACAACAATAGGTAGCCAGGTACTCTGTGTTCTTGCTCTGTGCTCTGTGCTCTGTACCGTGTACTGTGCACTTTGTATCAATCACTGAGAGTGCACAGGTACAGAATACTGGCAACTGATAACTCCGACTGACTTGTCTTTGTCCAGTAGTGCCAGCGTGCCTTGTGCGAGGCGTAGACGGTGGCGTGGCGTGGCACCTGGAGGAGCGGTTGTGCGGCGGGCTGGGGTGGCTTGAGACGCAGCTGGAACTGGAGAGTCGCAATTGGATGGTACAAGCAAAGCAATGTGGTAATTAGCTTGCTGGTGAGCTGCACGGTTTTGATGGCAAGCCAGAAGCCGGGCAATGGGGTGGGAGATGGTGGGCTCAGGCTGCTTTGAGTAGTGTGTATTGTCGGGTTATAGAGGAAAAGTAACGTGAGTGCACAGTGGACGACTATCTGGGTATTAGTTAGACTGTAGTCGTATCATTTTGATGAAATTGAATTTTTTGCGTGTACACACCGACGAGGAAACCAGGCTCCAGAATCCGAGCGGGAGGAGCGGGAGGGCGGAACGGGGTGCGCCTCGTATGATGGCCCAGGGCTTGTCTGGCGGCCAACGCAAAGCAAAAGCTTGTACGGAGGGAAGATGAATGCGAGAAGGCCGTGATGCGATGGTTTTAAAAGCTAAATGATCATGTAGTCGGATGCCTGAACGACCAAGGAAAAGAGGAAAAAGATAATGCAAAAGAAGAGGGGCGCAGAAAATTGAAGCAAAGAGGAGGAGAGGCGGAGAATGCTGTCAAGCGAGCGAGGTGTTGCGGACGAACTTGTTAAAAAGAGGACAAGGCAAACGAGAACAAGGCAAGAGAAAAAGAGACTGCCGTGTGCAATTTGTTCATTGCGTTATAACAATACGGAATACCAGTCGCAAGTTAATGATTACCGTGTGAGATGGAGAAATCAGCGCCATTTTTAGCCCAGCGCCCTATGGCTTGCCCCATCTCCCACTAAGAATTGAGCTGATTTGGTGGAGTTTCGAAGTAAATGCCGCTAAAACTAGCCTAGCTACATGGGCAAAACGCACTAACTGCACGCCATGACAATGCCGTAGTTAACTCGGTTCCTCTTGATGATACGTATAGAAAAATAAAAAAGAACGGGAAAAAAAAAACCTTTATAATCTCGAGGCCAACTCGCGACAGGGATCCCTGGCTCAGGGATCCCTGGTCTGATCAACACGACGCGTCCAAGAGGGGCCGCTGCCAGCAAAGCACTGGATCCGTCAGGGACGAGGCAGCACAGTCCCGTATCGCTGGATCTCCTTTGAAAAGTCGTGACAGCGAAACAAGAGTGAGAAAGATGATAACAAGCCAAATCTAATCCTACCAAGCCTTTACTACCTTGCCCGCTCGATTAACTACCCAGCTCTCACATCTACTGCATGACTACTCTCCACACGGCTTCGCCGCTTTATTAGCTACGCAATCAATCACATCTTCATATTTCGGGGCTTACTTTCCGCCCTATACACCATACCTCCCAATAGCTTATCTATCCATACTGTGCCTCATTGAAATGCATAGACGTCCTAGCTGCATGCCTCCAAGTAATCCTCCTGACCCCCCCCCCCCTTCTCCAGCCCAGCCCAATACCACCTCGTCTTGGCCTCGCCAATTCCAGGCCAAGCCAGAAGCACCGTGAAAAGCGCCTTAAGACCCGGGAACGTGCGGCTTCGCTTCGCAGCCCCTCTTCCTCTCAAAATATTACCGAGTAGCGTCAACTATCCAGCTCCGGCTTTCGTCCCTGTATCAAACAACCAAATTGGTCGATATGCTAACAAATATAGAATGTAAAAGTCTTGACTAGGTCGTGATGCCCAACACGCGCCTCCTTCGCCATGGGACAGCATGCAAGTCTCACATTTCTGCCCATTTATTGGCACTTTTGCGATTTATTCTTCTTCTTCGTCTTCTTCTCCTTTTCTAATCCTGGAAGGGCTGAGCACGACATGCATACATGCATATATGCCTGCGTCAGACGTTGGGCGTTTTGGCTTTAGCAGTCACCACACTCGGCATTCTCAGCTCCTCGACCTCCACACCCCCCGTCACTGATAACATCATTGACTGCCCCAAAACCTCTCCAAATACGGGAATAAGTCTGCAAGCGACAGCCACTGACAGGCGCACGCCATCGACATTTCTTCTTCCTTTCTTGACCGTGCCCCAGCTTCAGTTTACCCACCAACCGCTTCTCTTTCCTGGCAAAGTTGTCCGCAAGTTTTTAGGGTCGCCTCGTTTGCACACCGCCTACGGCGCGCTGATGGCGTAACAAGAAGCCTTTCCCGCGGCACCTCTCTTCACTGATCAACTTAACCCTTCGCCCTCTCATCAAGGTGAGGTTGGGCGCACCGGCCGGGATGGCGTCGCCGCCGACGGTAGGCTGGACCGCCACAGTGGGTTTTTGGGCCGCCGCGTATTTACACATATGCAGATTGTTCAGCCTGGCTGAACTCGGTGCCGTCAATGTTCGGTCCGCGGAACCAGCACCGCGAAGACTTTGCGTTTATTAATATGATTTTTTCATTTAATTCCGTGATCTGCCACCTGTATACCGTGCATAAACAATGAGACATCCTTGAGTACTGGGTAAAGACGACTATGACGCCACTCGCTCGGTTTGACCATTTCAGGCGCGGGGCTGTCGACGCCGAGTATTCCGTGCATAGGTTGTTACATACGAGATATACAGACAATGGACCCCTTTGATCTGGGGCCGGCGCCGTGTCAGAGGAGTAAAAAAAGGAAAAGAAAAAAAAAAAAGGGCTGGGCGAAGCTCGTATTGACGAGGGCGATATGATCTGGGATGGGGTCAGCCGTTGATATCAGTAGTTAATAAGCGGGTCAGGGTGGACCAATTCGTTCAGACGGGCGCTTCTTTTGTGGACCTTTTCGGCGTAGACTCAAAAAAGTTTATCTTGGTCAACACTCTAGGAAGAAGAGAAGCGGGATTGGCTGGACCTGATCGTCCGATACAAAGACAGACCTGCGCACGGTTTGCCGAGCGTTTCGCAGTCTTCGGTTGAGCTCTGGTCAGACTCGTCCACGCATGAAACGATTACCCCTCCTCTCTCCAGCCGCATTGACAGAGGAACTCGCGACGAATCACATACACTGGCAACCTGAGCTATCTGGGGCGCTGGCGCTTCTCTTTCAGCTTGTTCGGAGACCGTTTCTTGTCTTCAACAACGCAGAGCAATGCGATTCCGCCTAATCGCGCACTGACGCTGGCTGGGGTTGGTCCTGCATGGTGGCGGCTCTAGGCTGGTTTCGGCTCGGACAAGGAAACGGGAAAGCTTCCACAGGGGAAAAAAAAGAAGAAGAAGAACAGAAAGGAAAGGAATTCAATAATGGCTCCTGATGTAGAGCCTGACGAACTTGAGGCCGAAGAGAAAGCCGTGCTGGGTTCGTCAACAAGCCCTTGGCTGGTTGGTGCCACGGCGTGATGATGCGGTGCGAGCCCAACAGTGGCATCCGAGGCAGCCGCCGCCGCCGCCGTGTGCGATGATGGGGAATGGGGGAATTCACATGTGCCATGTGCCTCGTTGAAGACGGTGACGGGGTCTCTTTTTTCATGTCACTCACACATTTGTGGCTCACGAGCGGCCCCATTCCGCCCAACCCTGGCCAGTGATGGTCGTGAAGACGCTCGGTTCCGAGGGCGACGCACATCATCAGCCTTCGATGCAGCCACCCTCCTCTGTTTGCAACGCGCCACGCGTAGACTTGGCGGCGACTCCGATGATGCCGAGACTCTGAAGATGGGCGAGAGAAGCATGCAGATAAAGAAGAAGCGTACCACGAGACTGTTTCTGCAAGCCGCATGCAGGCATCGCCGCCACAGCTCCAGCGAGACGTCGCACATGGACGCCGCGCTGCAGGTCCGTCATGTCAATGACGATTCGTAGCAGCATGAAATGTTGTAGAGACGTGATTGAGGGCGGATATTGGCCGTTGGCCAGAAGGCGTTGAATATTGGTTCAGCTGACACCGTCAGATGCGACCTGGACGCGGGCACCGGCCGGGGCAGGATGATATGTGGTCTGCACATAGTCACACCTGACGATTTGCGGAATTTTGAAAGCGGTAAGCCGTATCATTCTACCATGGTATGGCATGCTTATTAACTTGGCAAGCTTATTCTACCATTGTTTGGCGCGCGTGATAACTCGGCAAGCTTCTAGACATGACTCAACTTACATCTTTGCTTTCAGACTTGGTGCACTTGATGGACGTTGCAAAATCGAACCGAGAGTGTCACTCGTATCGTTTGAATACCTAATTAAATCGACGTATGCTTCCGTGTTGCACCAATACCCGTATTATCTTTTATTTGACCGGCCGTCATGGTCCTACGCTGCATGGCGTACATGGCGGTCGATCGTGAGGTGCGTGCGTGGTGCTGAGCGTGGGCTGGGTTGTACAGTGTAGGCATTGTGATGCAGAGCACATGGCCAGAAAAGAACCAATACGCTTCTTTGGGGGGGCAGATTGGCATCTCATGCAGCTTCGCAGATCTGGTTCGGTTCGTTGGCATGGGTTCATTTCCATGGTTCATTCCGTGATGTATTATTAGATTGAGCAGCGGGCCCTGCCGCACAATGGCAGGCTCTCGCAGGGATCGGAGCTCCACAGACAAGGACCGGCGTGCTGGGCCGCTTTTAGGCTCACAAGCGTGGCTGCTCGCTGATTGGTCTGTCACTGACACTCGAACCAATCAAGCCTGCAAATTCGGCTAGAGCACGTGACCGTTGACGTGCTTTCGGGGGGCCAAAGGGAAGGGTTACAATTGGTGCGACAGAGAAAAAACCCCTCGCGTGTGTTGCACTAACCAGCCACACAGCGTTGATGCGAACTGCTGTAGGAAAGGGGAGTTTTGGAAGGCAAAGAAAAGAAGGAAGCAACGCCACAGCTGTAGAGGCTGGTGCACCCCTCAAAAAAAGCCCCCCCTCCAATGGAAGAAGCCGAGCATCGCCAAGTGTTCGGATAAATTTAGATGTACCAAGGAAAAAAGAACTGGCAGCGCCGGGAGCCACCGTTGTTGGCGTCTTTTAGCCCCGTGAGCTGCTAGAATTATGCGGTGACAGGGCTGTCTATAGTGCGCTCATCGGCCCCCAGACAAGAGCCGAGCATCTTGCCAACCTGTCTATGCGTGCATGCTATCAAAGAACTTACAAGTGAACTGTATTTATTTCCAGCAAATTTGTCATGATTTGTTCTCTCAAGACCCACATCAAAGCAGTTGTAATTTGTCGCACTTTTTCCTCGACTTTTTTCCCGGCACAGGGGTTGCACAAGGCCCCCAAAGTTCCCTTCCATGTTCCTCCCCGGCTTCTAGGCCCTGTGTTAGTGCATGTCCCATTGTTCGCGCACAACCTTACCAACTGCCCACTCGCGCCAGGCCACACCTTGTCCGTCCCATCCACCTTTGCGCAGTCACGCGCTTTCCCGCCTCATCCCCAGCCAAGGCCTGGTCTCGAACGCCTCTCTCGCATCGCCGTCAGTTTCAAATCGCCCATTCTCTCCCACCCCCTCCGAACGGCCATCCGCGCCTCGCTCGTTACATCGCCTGCTTCGCTTCGCGTCGCGTCGCATCGTCTCTTTTCATTTGATTTACTGCCTTCCTGTCTTCGCACCCGTTGCCGACCCGTCGCAGCGTGACAGAGCCGCCCGCTGCCCAACGAATCGCCCGGCACGGCTTCTCCCCCCCCGCCTCGCCACCGCTTCCGCATCGCGATCCAAGGAGCGTAAATAAGACAATAGGACGAGCCAACAATTTTTTCGATACTACTACATCACTTGAATAGCGCCTTGATTCGACGACCTGCACTGCCCGACTTGTCGACCCGGATTCGGACCTGCCTTGCCGCTACCGCCGAACGCCTGCTCGGTCCTGTTTTTCTTTCCTCTCTTCCCCCCCCCCTCCATTCGTCGCGCGCATCCATCTCGGAAGCGTGCGCATCCTTCAGCTAGAGAATCGTGGCGGCGCTCACCCTCCTCAGCCACAACGAGACGGCTGAGCTCTCGCTCCAGCAGCATCTCGACATCTCGCCAGACCTGATCGCGTACCCGCCCCAGATCGCCACCGAGGCGGACCAAGAACCGCTGATGATGGCACAGCAGGTGCCTCATCAGGCGACGGATAAAAAGCGCGTCAAGGTATACGAGCTGCGCAATAATGACTGGTTCGACAGAGGCACCGGCTTCTGCACCGCCTCCTATACCACGGTATGTTTTTTCTCGATGCCATCCAACCTCGTCGCCCGCCTGGCCATGCGCACATAGCGCGGCGCATCTCGCATCTGCGCCCGACTCCCAGATCCGTGTACTGACGGCGCGATGCGCTCACTCTCCAGACAGAAGGTGGACGCAAAGACCCTCGCGTCATTGTCGAGTCCGAGGACCAACCCGAGCGCCTACTCCTCGAAACAAAAATTCAAAAGGAAGATGGTTTCCAGAAGCAGCAGGGTATGACGCGCCCAGCTCCCCCCGCACCCAATCGTTTCACTAATGCGCTTCAATAGAGACGCTCATTGTCTGGCAGGAGCCAGGGAGTGGTGTCGACATGGCACTGAGTTTTCAGGAAGCCGAAGGCTGTGCAATTATTTGGTTCGTTTTCGCGCCGCTTCATCGCCACCATCACCGTCGCTGACCTTGTAACAGGAGATTTGTTAACAACATTCAACAAACATTTCACAACACCCTCGCCGGAGCCGGTATGCCTCAAGACAGTGCTGCATTCGTGCCGCCCGCTAACCTACCAGATGATGCCCTCTCCGATGACCTCACCGTCGACCTACCCCAGCACAATGTCAACCTACCCGCCGCCGAACTTGGAAACCTCAACGACATTGATACTGGCATGCGCATTATGAGCACCACCGCTAACGGCCGGGACGCTTTGGCCAAGTTTATTATGGCCGAGGGCTATATCGGCAAGCTCATTCCCCTTGTCGAAATGGCCGAGGACCTCGAGAGCCTGCCAGATCTACATCGACTTTGTAACATCATGAAGTCGATTATTCTGCTGAACGACACCACCATCATTGAGCACGCCGTATCTGACGAAAATGTTTTGGGCGTTGTCGGAGCCCTCGAGTACGACCCCGACTTTCCCAGCCACAAGGCCAACCATCGCCACTGGCTGGACAATCAAGGTCGCTATAAAGAGGTGGTGCCAATTGAAGACGAAAACACACGACGCAAGATTCACCAGACCTACCGACTTCAATATCTCAAGGATGTCGTCCTTGCCAGAATCCTCGATGACCCGACTTTCTCTGTACTCAATTCTCTCATCTTCTTCAACCAGGTCGACATTCTCTCACACCTGCAATCCAATTCCGAATTTCTCAATGAACTCTTCGGCATCTTCACTGCATCCCAGTCCGAATACGGGCGCAAAAAGGAGGCCGTTTTGTTTATCCAGCAATGCTGTGGCATCGCCAAGACGATCCAGCCACATGCTCGCCAAACTCTCTACAACAACTTTATCGCACACGGCCTGCTCCAGGTCATTCACTTCGGGCTTCGCCACGACGACGTTGCTGTGCGCGTCGGCGCCACCGATATTCTTGTTTCCATCATCGATCACGACCCGTCAATGATTCGACAGACGATTTACCGCCAGATGCACGAAAATCAGCCCTCGTTGACCGATTCCTTGATAGAGCTTCTACTTGTCGAAGTCGATCTAGGAGTCAAGTCTCAGATTTCTGAGGCTGTAAAAGTCATTCTTGATCAGGGCGTGCAGGGTCAAGGGCCCGAGGTTGTGGCTAGGGTCAATGGCGAATTTCTCAGCCGCCCGAGACCACAGCAGTCGGCCGATCCCCAGCAAGAGTTGTTTCTCACTCGCTTCTACGATAGATCGGCCGCGAAGCTGTTTAAACCGCTCCTCGACTTAGAAAATCGCACTGATATGAAACTTTCCGTGCATCAAGCTTCCATGTTCAGCTATCTCATTGAGATTCTGAGCTTCTTCATTCGTCAACACCACCGTTTCAGTCGCTTTTTCGTCATGAACAACAACATCGTTGAGCGCGTTGTTTACCTCATCAAATCGCCCGAGAAATATCTTCGCTTAGTTGCTATTCGATTCTTCCGCTGTCTCATTGGGCTTCAGGAAGAATTCTACCTGAAGCAAATCACAGAAAAGCGCGTGCTTGGACCGATCCTGGATGTCCTTCTCGCCACGATGCCGCGAGACAACCTGGTTAGCTCTGCCTGTCTCGAACTCTTCGAATATGTCAAAAAGGAGAACATGAAGGATCTGGTTAAGCACCTTGTGGAAACATACAGAGACCGTCTGGCTGAGCTGAGCTACATGTCAACGTTTCGTGACATAGTCCTACGCTATGATCAAACGCAAGGCTTCACGACGGACGTTGAATACTTTCTGGAATCGGAAGAGGATATGACCAGACGTCTGCCTCCCAATGCGAGATTAATGGAGCATATCACGGTCGATCCCCAAGAAGATGAGTATTGGGAGAACACGTCGGATCCGGAAGACGACGGCGAAGAAGCCCACAATGCCAACAGTGGTTCCACATCGTCGAAACCGTTGGTGGATTATGCATCCGATGAAGAGGGCGATGATGCCGCCGTCGAAGATGAAGAGGTCATGAAGGATAAAGACGCCGACAAGTCAGCATCCTGGTCGAAACAAGAGTCTGTAAAGTCACCTCCGGAGCGCATCAGTGAGAAGCGAAGACGCGAAGATGACGAAGACGAAGACGAACTCGGAAAGCTCGTCGCCAACAAGCGCCGCAATAGCGGCTCCACCGACGCAAACACCGTCACAGCCAGTAAAGCCAGCTCGACGCGCCGGCGAAGCTTTTCCACTGGCAGCGCAAACTCGAAAAAGATTGCCATTAGTCTATCCCCTGCCCTCAAGAGCGGCGGCGATTTGCGATCAGACGACGAAACGTGAAATTCTCAGATTATTCTTCATTGTCTCTACTTTTAAACTTTTTTTTTTTGAGCGCAAAGGGGGGTAAAAGAAGGGGAAAGAGAGTGGAGGATACTTCCAAACCAAACTTTTTACATGCGCATTCTTGTGTTCTTCATTAGTTTTTACAAATGCCTTGGTCTTTACTAAAGCATTGGCGTTTCCGGGCAGTTTTCTATTGACGAAATAATGGATAACAATCTTTTTTTTTCCCCTTACTCGGAGGGGCTTTTGGGGAGGGTTCTTACTTTTGATTTTTCTCCCCTTTGAAAGAGGCTTTTGGCGGATAAAGTGCGTTTTATTCAAACCTTTTCTCCAGCAAAGATTAGCAAAAGACGTTGATATCTTCTGTTCGTGCTGTGATTTTTTCAAAGACTTGAATGACGAGGGGGCGAAAAGGGCTACTTGGCTGGTTGGTTCTTGAAAGCCCCGGGCCCGAGAAGCTTTTTTTTGTTGGAGGACAGGGATCTCTCTTCTTCTTCTTGAAGAGTAGCCATTAGTATATTATTCGGTTTCATGAGCCAGACGACTGATCTCTTTTCTTCTTGTCTCTTGTTCAAGTGTGTATGAGTCTGCTTGAAGAAATGCACAATGATTAATACATGAGCCCCCATCGGATGTTCGCGCATCTCTGCGAGAAGGATTAGCTTGTCAAACAGATGTCTAATCATTTTCGGTGGTCGTGTAGAAAGTAGAGTCAAGAAAGATTAGATATTAATAATTCTATAGCCATCTAGCAGGTCATATCTCGTCAACCCTATCTGCCGGCGAGCCGCGGCTGCTAAATTTTCATCATTCATTCTATGACCCCCTCGTCCTCCCTACCCCCCTCATAGTTATGCCTTTGCGATAAATTTTTGCGACCACTTCTTGTACTCATTTATCATATCCTCCGTGATGTGCTTCGGTGTCGCGCGCAGCGCCGCCCTCAGGTCCTCCATCGTAATTTCCATTCGCGTTGCCTCTTCCCCCGCTTCGACGGCGTCCTCGTAGCGCTCCAGCGCCGCCGTGCCCGCCGTCGTGCAAATGGCCTCGATCTCGGCGCCCGAGAAGCCCTCGGCGAGGCGCGCCAGCTCCGCGCAGTCGACGTCGGCCGCGAGCGAGAGGCCCCTCAGGTGCACCGCAAAGACGGCGGCGCGCGCGGTCTCGTCGGGCGGACCCACGTACATGATCTTGTCGAAGCGGCCGGCCCGTAGTAGCGCCGGGTCCATGGCGTCGGGCCGGTTTGTAGCCGCGACCACGAGCACCCCGTGGAGCCTCTCGAAGCCGTCTACTTCCGTAAGTAGGGCCGTGAGGATGTTGACCGACGAGGTGCTGCGGCTGGCGGCCCCGCCGTCGCCGCCGTTGCGCCGCCCGCCAATGGAGTCGATTTCGTCGAAAAAGATGATAGACGGGGAGGCGGCGCGGGCGCGCTCAAACAAGGTGCGCACGGCGCGCTCCGACTCGCCGACGTACATGTTGAGGAGCTCCGGGCCCTTGACGGCGAAAAAGTTAAAGGACGACTCGATGGCCAGTGCCTGTGCTAAGAGCGTCTTGGAACATCCGGGGGGACCGTACAGGAGCAGGCCCTTGGGCGGCCTGCGCAGCACGCGGCGGCTGGCAGGAGTCATGTCCTGTTCAAAGTTCATTAGCTAAAGATCAATGAGATACGGAGGACAAGGGCGTGGAAGGTACCTTTGTGTTTTTAATCATCCGCGAAAGAATCTTTTTAAGGTCATCTTGGCCGCCAATATCATTCCAGTGAATGGTCGACGTGGAGAGGTTGATGTCGTGCATGGCCGTCGGAATCGTCAGTCGCCGCGCCATTTCCATGTCGGACACTTCTATGTAGTGCACCGCCCGAGCCACCTGCTCCGTCTCATCTCCGCTGCGCCCGACGGCGTCCGCGGCCTCGTTGTCCAGCCGGGTGCCGAGCATGCGAGTAGCCGTCTGCACCAGGATCGCCAGGTCTCTGCCACTAAAGGCGTGCGTCTCTGACGCGAGGCTCGCCAGGCAGGCCTCGCGCTCCGCCTCCCGCAGCGGTGGATCCAGAAACTCGAGAATCTCCTTCCGCTCCGCCGCACGCGGCAACCGCAGCATGAGATTCTCGCTCAAGCGCGTCAGCTTTTGCAGCCTGGCCGGCACGTTGGCCGCATACTCAAGGCAGGCGGCCACGACGACGACAGGCGGCAGTCGCTGTTGATCGGCGGCACGCTCCGCCAGCGCGTCGAGCTCGCCCGCGAGCGTCTCAACAATGGCGTCGTGGTGCACGCGGTCCTTGGCAAGTAAGTCCTCGAGCTCGTCGAGCAGAATGATGGTTGGCCGGCCGCCGGCCGACGCCTGCCGAAACGTCTCGCGCAGGGCCGACGGCTTAACCGACGACGGGATCCAGTGCACCGCGCCCCAGCCCGTGGCGGCCAGCCGTTTCAGGATCATTGTCTTGCCTAGGCCGCGTGCGCCGTGCACGACAAAGGCGCACGAAATGAACTCGCGCCGGACCCAAAAGGGCCGGCCAAAGCCCCGAAGAAATGCGTTGAGCGGGGCGACTTGGTCCGCGAGCCCAGGGAGGCCAGTGACGAGGAGCTGTCCGCCGGGCGTTTCGACGGCGGCGGCCACGTCGTCCTCGCCGGGTAGCAGGATGCGAATGGCGCTGGTGGCGGGGCGAAAGCGGCCGAGGTTGTGGTTCTGCCCGTTGACGCGGAGGACCTGGAAGTTGCGACGCACCCTGCCAAGTTGCACACCGTCAAAAACCATGCCGGGGAATATCTGCTCCGCGTCGTCTGCATCCCACAAGAGTTAGCTGTGCCGCCTCATACCTGCCCAGTTGCGGCGTCATGGGGAAAACGTACTCATCGAAAGGCTCAACGGCACTCTCCAGTCCATCGGATGCAGTGTCGGCTTCACATCCGCCTCGGGCTCGCTAAGATCCCGTACGACGACCTCGTCCACGTCTGGTGTCGCCGCTCTCAGCACTATGCGCACCTGCTCGCCGACACGGAACCCCGTTGCGTCCTGAAAGGTCCGCGTCATCATAACCACATTCGGGCTGAGGTTCTTTTCTGGTAGGACGCATAACGAAGCCTCCCGACGGATCGGGCCAGACTCATCGTCGCCGTCGAGCGGGACTCTCTCCACCACGCATGGTCTGCTCTCGAGGCCGTTGGTCAGGGCAATGAGTGAGTCCTTGCTCACGTAGAGGCGGGCGGCGCCGAGAAGGCTCTTCTTCTCGAGGGAGGGGTGGGATAGCGGCCGCACCTTGACGGTGATGCTCTCCTGCACCATTTTGACCGAGATGTATCAAGTTGCTACACTTGTCAAGATATGTTGAAGATACAAGCGGAAGGAATTATCAAGAAAAGCTCTGGTGAACCCTGGTTTTATACTATATCCACTGATGCGCCGCACAGACCACAGGCGTCACTCACTGCATACTTTCTTGTGGAGGCAGCCACTGCGGTGACAACTGTCCGCCACCTAATCACCAGCTCACCAACAAAAAGCGGCGAACAAATTTTTCATTCTTATGTTACCCACGATGCAGGCACCGCCAGCGTGGGATTGTGTAGGCTATGACTCGTGAGCTAGCTAGGTGCGCGATCTGGGTTGACTCTCGATTCGACCCCGACTTTCTGATGAGTCACAACCTACAGAATAGGTACCCAGTCATTATTGATGCTTTCGAAACCAAGTTTGAATATAGACTTAGTGGCAAGTAATTGAACCAAGAAATAGAAGATATATTACCTACGCGGGAGGGGAGTGTTTTCTGACATGGCAACTATAGCGTCTCCTGTTTACAATGACTCCTTGCTGTCTAGTTACACTATCAAGGCGCTTCACATGTTAAAATAGACTTATATTAGCTTCTATGCGTTCTAGATGCCCTGACAGCTTCACTAGACAGCAAAAAGACATTTTCTACGTGACAGCGTATGTTAGCTATGTCAAAAAAACTCCCCCCGCGCGCGTAGGTACGTGAACAAATAGGTACTCCCGTATGTATTTATGGTGCAGATTATTTTACTTGATTAACAACATTATATTTGCTTCGTTTAAAAGTACACTCTTCGATGTCGCGATAGTAGCATTCGCTACGCACCAAGTCAAATAAATTAAAGACGGGTATTGTACATTCCGGGGGCCGAGCACGCGGCCTTGCAGCCTCGTCGTATTCTTCCTATCCGCGCTCGCATGCCCATGAGTATCCGGTCGGTCGTGGGTGCGTCGTCACCAGATGCTGCCCGAGTCCTTCCTTCGTTTCTCCGTCTGCAGGACAAAATTGTTAGCCCATTACTCTCCGTGCGGAGCGTCAAAGACCCTACCCAGGCTTGCTTGCAATCGCGGTACGCCCTGTTGAAAAGACCCATTAGCACATGCTGCCCCCCCCCCCCCCCAGACTCGGACGTGAAACGCACTGGAAATAGTCGGTACACATGGTCTTGTCGCCATTGTTTCTGTAGAGGCATTTGTAGCTTCGCTGCGCCGCCTCTTGGCACGGGTCGTAAAACTCGCTCTTGGATTTCCTAGCCGGTTCTCTCGTCAGCTTCTACCTTCGCGCCGGTTGTCGTCGGTGTTGTGCGTCGCATACGTTGCAAACTTTTGCTTGGCCTCGCCGGTCCAAGGGCTTTGTTGCGAGCCTTCTTCTGGTTTTGACGACATGGTTGCTGGTTGTAATGTGGATGGATGGGAAAAAGTTGCGATGCTCGAAGCTAACAAGCAAAACGTCACTCGTCCGATCCGCCCCACAACCATCAGGACCACTGGTGGACGGAGATAAGGCGGCCTAAACACAAATGATAATACCGAGGTGATGAACAGGTAAGTAACCAAATAAATATCTGCAAGTCTGTCGGGTTCATGATTCTTCAGAATCGATACTGCCAGCAAGGCAGAAATAGTGATCATGTTCTGTAGTAATGCTACTGTCCGAAATGCACAGGGGCCATGGCTAGCGTCACCCGAGTGCGACTTCATCGAAGTAAATTGTTTGCCCTCGCTAGGAGCTATAGTGACAATTGTTTTTTACTTTAATCGTATAATACCAAGGCTACCAGAATCCGTCATTTTCCCAATTCGTGGAAGCTCTCGTCTTTTCCGCCGCCAGCAGGCCGTCTCGCGCCTTTGCTATGCAAGCTGCCACTTCCGCGCTGCAGCACAGCTCCGCATCTAGCTCCTTGAGCTTCGGCTCGCCCATGATGGCCAGCGCCGTGAGACCCAGGTACGAGTGATAGATGTCAGGCGGCGCGCCCGTCGTCTTGGCGAACCCTCCGATCCTGTGCTGCGTAATGCCTGTCAAGTAGTTGCTTGCTGGCTCTCGATGGAGCATGGACTGTTGGTCGAGGAGCTTTGCGCGCGTTGCTTGTCAGATTATTTCATCTTTGTTGTGGAAACGGTAAAGATGGGAGAAAGCAGAGTTCTTACCGATAACGCGCCAGCTGCCCACCAGAAATAGCAAGTGTCTGCCTTTTTGTTCCAGCGGCCGTTGCAGCCGACAAAAGTTGGTGGGCCGTCGAGCTGTAGTTGTGCAAGCTCTTTTTCGATAAAGTTTTCCTCGTCGTCCTCGTGCTCCGTTTCTTCCTCGGCGTGGTATACAAACTGCCGATGCGACAGAAACTTGAGGAGCTGTGCACGGTTGGGAATGTGCTTGTCCGCTGCTTCTGCTCTCTTGTCTGTCGAGGCGGGCCGCGACAGCAGGCTCAGCGCCGAGAGCGCGCAGAATGTGTAACCACCTACATACAGTTAGTGCTAGCTCCGGCATCAACCGAAAAGATGTTTACCGTGTGACTCGTGATGCGACGTCGTTTCACCCATGCCACCATCATGTGTTTGCGTGTTTGCGATGAAGCCGACCAGCTTCTCCAGATCCAAGTCTTCCACCCATCCCTCATCTCCCTTTTCCACATCCCCTCTCAGCATCCACCGGATGCCCGCCGCCATGTAGCTATTCCTGACATCATGCCCGCCCACCGGCTCGCCCTCCCACAGCATCTGCCCCACGGCGCCGTCCTCGTTCCTCTGCAGCCGCCTCAGCCAGCGCAGCAGCCGCGTCCTCTTGACGCCTGCAAATGCGCCCTCCTCTTGAGGCCCGCCCACGGCCGCCAGCGCGAGCAGCACCAGCGCGAAAAAGGTGGCCGCGAGGTTGGCGTCGCCCGCGGACGCGCCGGCCGGCGCGTGCGTTGCGCTGCCGCAGAAGCCACCGTCAGGGTGCTGCAGGCTGAGCACCCACGCTCGGATGGCGGCGCGCTCCTTGGCGGTGAGCGGCGACCGCAGCAGGTCCAGCGACGAGACGATGAAGCAGGCGAGGGTGAGGCGGGTCGAGTCGTTGGCGGTGTACGGGGCGGGCAGATAGCTGCCGTGGCAGCGCTTCCAGTACTTGATGTGCCGCTCTACATCCAGTCCGGGGTTTTCGATAGCGGTCATGATGCAGCACCGGTTAGACTTGTGTGTTATCCCGTGTGTGAGGTTGTAGTGTTGATGTTGGTGTTCGCGAACCTGTCAACTGCCCCACCTGAAGAGGCGCACATCATTAGACATGACTGTTGACAGATACTTTCAGCTCGGGGAGAAATAAAATTAATACAAAAAAAGCATATTTGAAGCCGAAGGTAACAAATACGAACGAATATTGAGAAATACTTTGTGAGGAGTTGAACAATCCGCCGCCAGGAGATCTCGGTCTTCCGCGTTTTATACGTATGTTACTAGCGCGTCACGCAGACGACGGTTGAACTAATTTCTTCCTTCTTTCTTTCGCGTGACTATTATCCTTCGATCTTCTCCTGCCTCTATTTACCATCTTTTACCTGTCTTCAATAACGATAGTGCATTCAAGTTAGCAACTCCGCCTCGGCATCCCTCTTTGCCAGCCATGTCCTGAGTACGGGGTAGTGACCTAGCCAAGCCAACGCAGCTGAAGATGCTCTGTCATCGGATTTTCCCCCGCCTGCCTGCACAAATGACAAACCTCGGGCCCGGTTGCCGGGGCAAGACAGAGCCGGTGGCTAACCGGCCCATTGTTGGCCGTCCTCCGTCGAATCCACACCCATCGTCCCCGAAATCAACCCTGACACTACGGAAGCGTCTACTTGGGAGACATTATTCGAGTGAAAATACACCCTTGCCGCGATTCCACAAGTGTCTCTGATGGTGACACTCCCCAAAATCTGGGCTGCCCACCTCCACCAACACGGACGCCTAGCTGCACAGTGGCGTCCACCGTGCCAGACAAGAAACATCCATCACGTCTCGACACATTGCCATCTCGATCCATCCGAGGACAATTTTGCGAACCAGTTTGCCTACCAATCGTGGTTTGGAACCGGCCAACTTCGGATTTCCCCGTCCCCGACGTCCGTGCTGCCGCATGATCGCCAAAGATGGGCCTCCGCTCCCGTCCCTAGCGAATCGCGACTGAGACTACTGCCAACTAGCGCTGCTTTCCGCAACCAACTGCTGAAACAAGATCAAGTGAGGAGTTGCGTATGCTCGGTTTCCTGTTGGAGCGGAAACGGAAGCGTTACATTCGATTGAAATAAGCAAAAAAGTTGATACGAATAAGACAGCGTGACTCTGTCCTGCTTCATCCCTTCCCTCCTTCGCCATCTCGGACTTCTCATCACTCTTTTCATTAACACGCTATCCCAAGGTCTTCCCGTCCCACTCATCATCTTTAGACTATCCGTACCTTTGATCATGTTTGGCCTGCACTACCTCACCCAGTCGCTGCCCCAGTCGGCCTTTATTCCCAGCCCGCCCCTGACGGAGCGCAACCTGCCGGACCAGACCGGCCGGGTGCACATTGTCACCGGCGCCAACTCCGGCGTCGGCGAGCAGCTCACGCAGATTCTGTACGAGAAGAACGCCACCGTCTACGTGGCCGCCCGCAGCCAGAGCAAAGCCGACGACGCCATGGAGCGCGCCCGCTCGCTGCACCCCGGCTCCAAGGGCCGCCTCGTCTTCCTCTCCGTCGACCTGTCTGATTTACGCACCGTCAAGCCGGCCGTCGACGCCTTCCTCGCGCGCGAATCCCGCCTCGATGTGCTTGTCAACAACGCCGGCGTCATGTTCCCGCCCGCCGACACCGTCAGCGCCCAGGGCTACGAGATGCAAATGGCTACAAACTGCCTTGGCCCTTTTTTGCTCACCAAGCTGCTCACCCCAGTGCTGACGGCGACCGCCAAGACGGCCCCCAAGGACTCGGTGCGCGTCATTTGGGCCTCGTCGCTGGCCAACAACCTGTTCTCCCCGTACGGCGGCATCGCGTTGGACAAGGACACGGGTGCACCTAAGAACCACGCCATCACGCATGTCAACTACGGCCAGTCCAAGACGGGCAACCAGTTCTACGCCGTCGAGTTTCATCGCCGACACGCCGCCGACGGCGTCGTGAGCGTCACCTTCAACCCGGGCAACCTGCAGAGCGGTTTGCAGCGCCACCTGCCCGGCCTCGTCCACACCTCGCTGACGTATTTGGGCTATCCTCCACGAAACGGCGCCTACACGGAGCTGTTTTGCGGCTGGAGCGACGACATTACTCTGGAAAAGGGCGGCTCGTTTATCATTCCTTGGGGCCGTCTCGGCAACGATTATGTCCGTCCTGATTTGGTCAAGGCGGTGGAAGAGAACAAGACCAACCCGAATGCGATGCCGAGACGATTCTGGGAATGGAGCGACAAAGAGACTGCGAAGTTTGCTAAGTGAGTTTGTGAAAACTTCTGATAAATGGAGCAAGAGCGAACTTTGTATATAATAGCAGCAGCCGTAGGGTTGTCGCGAGTAGAGCTCCAATGCAAATGGCAGACTGAGAATGTACAGCAATTACAGAATCGGCGACCAAACAAGTTGCGCCTTTGTAGATACAACTACAACCACTGCATAACAAGCATCTGTCGATCATTCGCCATCTTCGATTGCAGCCATTTGCGTCACAAATTCATGCTGCAACTGTCTAAGGTAGCCTGGCAGTGCATCTCCGGCACCGTCGACCCTTGCTTGCTTCAGAGCCTCGTGTAGACCTAGTATTAGCTGGCGGCGTCTCTGCAACTTTTGTGCTTCCAAGCTTTGCTTGCTTGCTTCTTTTCGCAGCCTCGTTGCGCGTACATACTCTTCGGCTGGTCGAATAATGCTATCCGGAAATCCCATCGCCTTGGCAAGGTTGATACCATAATCCTGCTCGTCCTTTTCAGGGCCGCGCTCCGTCTTGTACAACATGGTCATATGCGGCACCCCCCCCTCACCGATGGAGCAGTCGGTTGCCAGGTGCAGGTTGAGAACACCGGGCCGGTTGGCCAAAGCGCGTGCGAGTTCTAGAAAATGAGTGGCAAACCACACAAAGGCCTTGGATTGAATTAGCGCTTCTGCCATGGCAATGGCAATGGCAAGCCCGTCACGGGTGCTGGTGCCTCTGCCAAGTTCATCGATGATAACCATGCTTTGTTGATCCACGTTGCGCAAGATAAATGCCATGTCGCGCATTTCGACGGAGAAACTAGATAGCCCTGCTTCTAGGTTATCGCTCAACGAAATGCGAGTGAAAATATTATGGACGACAGAGAAGGAAGCATATTCAGCCGGAACAAAGCAGCCAATTTGCGCCATGATCTGTAGTAGCGCGATGGCTCGGATATACGTGCTTTTTCCGCCCATGTTGAATCCAGTCACAATATGAAAGCAATGTTGTTCTGTTGCGAAATAGTCGTTTGGTACAAATCTTTCTGCAAGTATCTGCATAATTAGCGGAGGCTGGACGGCTGTGCACATACCCTTACCTTGTCAACTATCGGATGCCTAGCTGACTTGAGTGCCAACCTGTTTGTGAATTCGGGTCGCACATAATCGCGTGTCGTACTTAGCTGGGTGAAGGAAGCGAGCATGTCCATGAGACCGACCGATTCACACATTTTGAATAGGTGAGATGCGTCTGATTGCAGAGTGGCAATCAGCTGCTCGATGATGGCATCACTGCGGAACACTACCTCATTTGAAGTGTCCGACAGTCGCATGTTCAGCTTGACAAGGTCAAGAGTCTGGCATTCGATAGCGCCTCGCTTTTTGACCACATTGATGAAGAAACCAGGTGGATCAACACTGTTATAGTCACCAATACTTATCTTCAGCCAGTATTTGCGACCATTGTCGAACTTGAGCGTCGCAGTTACATTATACTTTTCTACGATCAGATGAGCAATAACTGGCGTTATCGGACGACCGTGACCTTACCATTGAGTTGTTCAACGTAATTGTGAATCTCTTCCGTCAACTCTTTGTATGCCTGCCGGGAGACATCTAACACACCGCTAATACCAGATCGCACAGCGAAAGTTCGTTGGTTCCGTAAATCAAGAGCTGACTTTGTGTATGCAACGTCAGATTCAAGCACTGTGTGTATCTTTTGCGATATGGCGCTGATTCTCTCCAGGCTGCAGAGCTCCCGGATTTTGACTAGTAGTGGAGCGGTTGCAGGACTCATGGCTAGGTGCAGCTCTTTGGCTGCTTCCAAGAACGACTTGATCATGAGGACTTGATTAATCTGCTGCTCTGCTTGGGGTATGGCGACAATTACGGGGATTGTGATTAACTAGGCCACGTTAGACAGCGACAGCATCTCGCGTTCAAGCACCATAGTTACCTTGGTCAGGAGCTTTTCCACATCAAGAAACTTTTTCAAGGCTAAGTATTGTTAGCAGGCCAGGGGATCGTAGAAGTCTCAGCAAATTTACTCTTTCGAATTTCTAGAAACATTTCGTCATTCAGAGTTAGCTCCTCGACGGCGTCGTATCGCGGTGCCATGAACGATTCGTAAAGCGTGGGCGGCTGAATTATGTTGCTGCGCAGCATTCGATTGCCCATTGGGGTAACGCAATGATTGAGTAAGCCAAAGAGGCTGTCCTTTGATTTGCTGGACTGACTATTTTGAACGATTTCCAGGCATTGGATCGCGGATATATCAATCATCATGGTATCATCTGAAGGCTGGTAGCGTAGTCGTAGAGAATGCGGAGCAAACGTTATGGAGAATTGGTGTTCGATCTGCGCCATAGCCTGACCATTCTGTTATTAAAAATTCGAATTCAAGCGGTTCAAGTGCAATCGTACTGCAGCAAGAGCGCTCACGGCGTAGTATTTGCCTTGTATAGCGACTTGGATTGGCTGAATGTCAGTTTCGAAAGCCAGCTTATTAATGTATTCTATTCCCTTCGTCTCGGACCAAAACGTGCGCTCAGTCACGTCAATGGGTGTATCGGCGAACATTGTACGGAGGAGCGACATGAGGCTAGTTGGTCTCGTTCCTTGAGCCAAGCAGATAATCCGGGATGGCCAATTGATGCGTATTTTGTGCAGGGTTTTGACATAGGACTGGTTGTCATAAATTTGACTGAGAACGGCTTCACCTAAAGAGGTGTTCACAAATGCAATGCCAACAGATGGCGATACGCCCCGAGCTTCACAGACGGCGCAGACAATGGTTTGGACCTCACCTACAACGGACGAAGCATTGGTGGCACGCGACTTTCGACCAGAGGCCGTGGTGGGGCGACTAAGCGAGGTTAATATGTTCGACGGAGTGAGACCAGGTGTCGATGCCGCTACAGAATTTGAGGAATGAAAAGTTTGATGACTTTTTGGAGTGGCGACACTTGGACCTGCGGTCTTGCGTGAACGGCGGACAGCAGGAGTACGCGAGGAGGCTGGTGTGTTGCTTCGAGAGGCAGTCGACTTGGTAAAATAACGAGAAGAAGTGACACTTGGCATCAAAGCCCGCGATTTGAGTCGTGAATGGTCCATTTTGAATGACCACTCGTGTAGCTTCAAAAGGAGCAGAAGATCTGATGGCGAATTGTTGTGCAGATGGTGTCGATGTCGTGTGCAAACGGCGACCTTGGCCATATTCGCGACGAGCCCCACACGGTGCATCGTCGTCACCTTTCGCACCAGGGCATCGCAAAATTCACACCTCGCACCCATCCATTGTTGTATGGTACGGCAAACTGAGCGACAATGTTTGGCATTCTTGAGTCAGTGGCTACGCCTCGTGCGGGCGTCTATAGCAGCTACGAAGATTTGATTGAAAATCTGAATGAGCGAATGGAAAAGGAGGGCTACAAAATCGTCAAGTCACGCTCTCACAGGGCGTACGTTGGGGGCGCCGACGTGCCCAATAACGGTATAATCCGCTGCGACTTGGTCTGTAATCGTGGTGGCCGAGCATACAAATCCGAGGCAACACAACGCAAAACGACGACCAAGAAGACGGGTTGTCCATGGAAGGCCAAGGCCGTCCACCGAAAGACTCTCGGGGGTTGGGTGCTCACCGTGGCCTGCGACCAGCATAACCACGAGCCCGGTACGCCAGAGCCTCCGTCGCCAGAGCCCAACAATGGCGAAGACGAAGATGCGGAAGACTCAAGTATGAACTTCTGGACCAGCCTTCACGGACATGACTGACAAGTGCAGGCCCAGAATTACCAGCACTAGGACCAGACACCTCAGCTGCCATCTCAGTCGCTGGCGTGTCAGAGGCAGCAGTACGGCTGACAGGAGACACATTCAACCAGTACAAAAGAGATTACAGAAAACTCTCGCCAACTGATCGAATGCAACTGCTTTCTAATATGCAAATGCGAATTGCTGCTATTTACGCTATCCAGAATGAAGATGCGCAGCGTCAACGGCGTCTAGAGATTCAAGAGAGACGGCATGGTGAGATCGACACGGCCCAAGGAAGGCCTCAGCAGAGCAGAACGCCAAACACATATAAAAGGCAGAGACTGAGCGCTGTTGAAGATCTGGAATATGACCAAATGGTTCAACAGAGCGCAAAGCGTCCAGGCGGGCAGAGGCGGAGCGCTGCCGAAGATCCCAACTATGGCCAGATGCTTATGCAGAGCGAGAGGCGGCAGCTGAGGGAGCAACACTCACAGGCAGCGTCAGAGCCCCAGATGCAGGACACAGCCACACAAACATCAGTGTCAATTCCTAATATCGGACTGGCTCAATTCCCGCAATTTGCAAACAGTTTTAGGCGTGGCCGAGAAGCAGACCCATCGAAAGCTGGCCCTCGAGGCGATGGAGTAGTGGGGCGGTAGTTGCGCCGCCGCGCCGCGAACGATTTCACCGCCTAAATTTCATGGTTTTGCCAGTTGCCCCACCAAATCTGGACGACTTTTTCGATCCTCTTGATTCTGGCACATCTACACTGAGGGACAAAATGTCGACAGTCTTGCCTCCGCCGTCGAAAAGACAGCGCCGTGAGGAGCTTGAGCGCTCTCGTGTCCAGCAAGATGTTACGGCCGTCCCTGGGCCCGAGGGCTCCTTCAAGGCTCGATTCGTGGACCCAGATGGCAATCAGCAGGCGCTGGTAGAGGTGCCGCTAGCTGATGCCTCGGAGAAGAACCTGTCGCTGCTCTTGAATACGCTTCTCGCTAGGGTACGCAGACCACCTGTACCGCTCCATGATCTCCTGTTAAAACTTTGAGCAGGAAAAAGAAGACTTCGTACCATACCGGTTCCGCATCCACATCCCCGACAGCGATATCATTGTCGATCAGTATCCCAGCAATTTGCTGCAACTGTTGCGCAGCCATGGCATTGAAAACCCCTTCGAAACTACAGTCACGCTCAGTGCCGAGCCACAGGCAGTCTTCAAAGTCAAGGCAGTAACGCGCATGTCGCATCGCATCCCGGCGCACGGCGAAGCCATTCTTGCAGCACAATTTCCTCCCCAGACGAGCAGCTTGTTGGCCACGGGATCTGGTGACAATACCGCGAGAATCATGGACACGGACACGGGTACGCCTAAATATACTCTGTCAGGCCACAAGGGCTGGGTACTGTGCGTCGCGTGGTCGCCGGACGGACGCCGACTGGCGACTGGCAGCATGGACAAGACAGTTCGGCTGTGGGATCCTGTGACTGGGAAAGCGGTTTCGGGGGGAACATTCAGCGGACACGCCAAGTGGGTGACAAACATGGCGTGGGAACCATATCATCTCTGGAAAGATGGCACACCCAGACTGGCAAGTGCTAGTAAGGACTCGACTGTGCGTGTGTGGATGGTAGACAATGGCACAACGGAACATGTCTTGTCTGGACACAAGAGCAGCGTCAGTTGTGTGAAGTGGGGAGGCACGGGAAACATCTATACAGCCAGCCACGACAAGACGGTAAAAGTTTGGAACGCAGAGCTGGGGACGTTGCTGCATACACTGTCTTCTCACGCACACTGGGTCAACCACTTGGCATTATCGACCGAGTTTGCGCTACGAACATCATATTTTGACCACACACCGACTCCGACAACAGAGCAGGAGAAGCGTGCCAAGGCCAAGGAACGATTTGAAAAGGCTGCAAAAATACAAGGCAAGGTTGCTGAGCGGCTAGTCTCGGCAAGTGATGACTTTACCATGTATCTGTGGGATCCGTCGCAAGGGACGAAACCAGTGGCGAGAATGCTGGGTCATCAGAAGCAGGTCAATCATGTAACGTTTTCCCCAGACGGGAGCTTGATTGCCAGCTCAGGCTGGGATAACCACACAAAGCTATGGAATGCCAGGTACGTGTTGATACGATTGATGAAGAGACATGACAAAACGATTCGGGCTGCTGACGATGACTGATAGGGACGGAAAATTCATCAATACTCTCCGAGGCCACGTGGCACCAGTATATCAGTGTGCATTTTCTGCGGACTCGCGGCTTCTTGTGACGGCGTCGAAGGATACGACGCTTAAGGTATGGTCGATGGCAACGCACAAGCTAGCCGCGGACTTGCCAGGTCATCAAGACGAAGTCTACGCCGTTGACTGGAGTCCGGATGGCAAGAAAGTTGGCAGCGGCGGAAAGGACAAGGCTGTGCGCTTGTGGTGCAATTAGAGATCAAGAAAAGGAAAGAGGCAAGGAGGCAGTGCATGACACTGCATATTTTGTGACTTATCGGGAAAAATGATTAATACGGACTGGCTGTGGCCAACACAGGGTTCATGCGCGGCGGACTATTGACGTGGCAAAGGGAATGAGGCATATATTGGCAGGGACAGAAATGAAGAAGGATCTATAATGTACAACTGTATTGCCTGTTTCAAGACCGAGTGCCGAGTCTGCAGAGTGATGTGGTTTGGAATTGCTGTCGACCATTTTCGGTGAGGCGTGATTGGAGGAGACGTGGATGAGGCGAGGATAAGGCAGAAGGGCAAGAAGGGTTCGCGCCGTGGCGTCTTTGCATAGCACTGCCGAGCCAGTGCTGAGGGCTGGCCGGGGTAAGCGAGAAACATGTGAGAAGAAGTTGCAGGCCAAGCAGGCCAAGCTGCGACGGAAGCAGAAAGCTGGGGAAGGGGACGGCGGCGGGATAGGATCGAAGCGTTATCTGACGCTACCCAGGCAAGGCCGGGGGTACAGATGAGAATGGAACAGTCGGGAACGCCGATACCAAGAGCATAGACTGAGACATTAGGCAGTTGACAACAGCAATTAGTGCCACCGGCAAGGATTTCTCGCTTTTCTATAAGCCGCAAGCCGGTTGGGCTTCGATGTTGTGCTTATGAGTTTTACGAGTTGGGATTAAATCTACGATGAGCAGTGGCATGGGAAAGCAGTAAAAGCAGGATCGATAAATAGAGACAGCAAGGAAATTCGCTACAGAGAAGGAGGCACGTGGTCAATGAACTGGCAAGCCGCTGCGCAGGACGCCGTGCGAGGTTGAGGTGCGGTGGCAACTGGGTAAGAAGGATGTTGGTGGAGGGTGGTGGAGGTTTGCGGGAGGTGGACGAGGAGCCAAGCCACCCGCCATGATGGCGTGCTGTTGTGTGCCAAGCCGGAGGAGTCTGACATGTAAGTGGAAGAGGCAAAAAAAAAAAAAAAAAAAAAAAAAGGCCTTGGTGCGTTGCACAGCAGAAGAAATTAAAGGGAGAGAAAGAGCAAGATGCGTTGTCCATAAGAGAGACTTACACGGGGGATATCCAAGTCAGCTGGTGTCTGGCAAGAAGGGTTGGGCCAAGGCTTGAGTGTAAGTAAGTGCTGTAAATTTGGCTCATTCTTTCTGGACGAGGGATTCTTGCCACGAAAGAGATTTAAAGGATTTTCTTTTTCTGCGAGACGGCAACTCTTCTCTCCTCAACCGATCAGACAATTCAAAGAGATAAAAAGAAAAAAAATAGAAGAATCCAGTGTCAACTATGGAAACGGGAGAGCGGGAGAGCGGGCGGCGGCCCAACGGCTGCAGGTCAAGTGGCCCGGCCCGCGCTAGACGGAGGGGGGTTCGGGGAGTGATGCGCTGCAGCCTGCATGGGCACACACGCATGCTTCGTTGCAGTCTCGGTGGAGTTCGATACCCGGCGAGAAATGGCGAGAGAGAAGAAAAGGACAGAGAAGAATTAAGAGGGGGCTCCGCTTGTAGCTAGGGGTGGCGGTTGGAGTTGTTCTTGTTGGCCAAGGGCAGGTGTTGAATTGTGCATCCTCCTGAATGATTGGCAGCGCAGCGATGCCGAGTTGTGGTGTGGTGGCTGGGGGAAACACAAGTGAATGAGGAGCAAGTGCCACATCATGAGTGGTTTTACATTAAAAAGCCGCGGGATATAATGTGTGAATTAAATCCTCTTTCTTTTCACGATGGGTGATTCTTGATCCTGATTAGATTTGCCGTTTGTGATTCCCGGCGGCCGTTCTTGGACTTGCATGCGTGGTTTCTCACGGTGCGGCACAGTGCATAGCGGACGGAGCTCAACAGCTCAAGTCAAGTACAGCGCCTTTGCGGAAAATACAGGCACAACCAAGCCGCGACACTTGACGCTAAATAAATAAAAGTGTACCAGTTGGCTGAATAGCGAGTTACAAAGTTTGAGCAGGTGACTAGAAAAAGACGCCCATCACCGTGTTGGCGAGCTAGCCGCAACAGACAAAGGTCCATGACACACCCCAGAGCACAACGCAGCGCATGGACCCAGGGGAATGGCTCCAATGCGGATGACGTTGGGCTGCCATTGGGACTTTTCGGCAAGCCGGTTTCTCAGCCCGACGGCGGAAAACGACATGGTACAAGACTAAATAAAATTAAACAAGATAATGATATAAAAGAGCTAGAGTGTGGGAATCGAATGGTGCGGCATGTTGCATGCTTCTGCTGGTCCCAAACACCCAAGAAGAAGAAAAGGAAGCAAAAGAAAGGGAGGAAGAAGAAGAGAAAGAAAATAGGAAGCGCCACAACAAAAGTCGTTTACGCCAAAGTGACGACTCACCTTCCAGGCATTGGCGCGGCAAGCTCCGAGAGACGAAGCTCCGAAGCCAAGGCAAAAGCCAAAAAAAAAGGTCTTTCTGACCTGTAAAGTGAGTGGCTTGCGTTGGTTTGAATCCACTCACTTCGGACGAAAGCTTCCTTTGGAGGGCCGCGACTCGTCAGCTTGCGTCTTCTATGCTGCTTCAATCCAAGGCTTTTATCGAGCGACGTTGACTTTCTTGATTTCAACAGCCAAGTGAGGGTTGCATTTTCTTTTTTCGTCACCGTCAGTTTTGGAGGTGCTGAGTCGTGCATCCTTGCCAGTTGAGCGATTAAATCTCGATCTCAGACACTGCTTGGGTTGTGCCTTGGTTTCAGAAGCAGTTTCTTTTTGTTTTTATTTGTATTTTTTTTTTCCATCGATTACGTCGTCAAACGGTTTGCTTCGGCAGCCAGCCGTCGGATCCAAGGACTGCCAGGACACCGGAACACCAAGACAATTACAGCACAAAAAAAACGAGAGACAAAAGAAAAGAGAAGGGGCAAAGATACACGTTACACTTTACAATATCACCACTCAAAACTGTCTTTTCCAGTTTCCGCTCCACCAACGCTACTCAACACTGAAGATCGAAAGCTCTCCAAAAGACCAACTACAATCCAGCGGGAAAGCCACAGTGAAAGCCACAACTTCAGCCAGCTACTAGCCACTGTAGCCACTGGAACCGTTACAAATTACCACCCAAACTGCCAAATTGCACTGCCCAGCAAAACGCGCTCCCACCCCGCCAAGATTGCGCTGACCGGCAACGCCTCCTCCAACGTCAAACATTCAACATTCTTCTACCAGCTCCCTCGCTCTCTCTTCTTTCATCAACCATTCTTGCCGCCACTTTCGCTTAATGGCCCATTCGCTCTGACGACACGATCAATCGCCGTTTGTATCGCGTCCAACGCGCCCGCATTCACCATCAGTACTCGTCCTCGATCCTGCCGATTAGCCCTCATGGCTTAGCCCCAAGCCACTGCAACAGAGCCATCTCTCTCTCGCCCTCACTCACGATCGTCATCGCGCCAAAACACAGTGACCACTCACATCCCAGGCCATTGCCTGTCGAACTTACATTCCATCTTTGCGCCTTGATCCCGCCCAGATCATTTCAAGATGACTGTCTTTGTCTGCTCGCTGTAAGCTGCCCACCCCACCCACCTTTTTTCCTAGGTGACGCCATTGATGCGCATTGTAATCCTAACCGCACCCGTTGCTGCCACCAGGTTTCTCCCCAAGACGGTGCAGTTTCAGCTGCCCGGCACCCCTCCCCGCCGCTCCGCTTTGGCCCGTCGCCGCTCCTCGGCCGTCGACGTCCCTCGGCCGCTCGTCCAGCCCACCCCGGCCCGCCCCAGCCTCTTCGCGCCGCGCCCGGACATCACGCCGCCCCAAACGCCCACCGACGAGTCGAGATCCCCCAATCTCTTTGCCAACGAGGATGGCCTCCGCATCCAGTACCCTCATGAGATGGACTCTCCCGTCAACCAGCTCTCCCAGTCCTGGGGCCACCGCTCCGACCAGCCCAAGTCCCGCGCAAACTCCCCGCCCGCGCCGCACGCCTTTGAAACGGGCCGCACCCTGCAAAAGGCACACGAGCTCGGCCGCCGCGGTGTCGTCCAGCCCAAGCCCCACGTTCGCAGCGACAGCCACGACCGCGTCTTCGCTTCGGCCCCCTGGCACGTCGTCAACGCCGACCAGGGCAACGGTGGCCTGCGCAACGCCGTCGATGCCGCCGCCCGCGATGGTAAGCTCGGCGAGCACATGTGGGTAGGCACTCTCGGCATGCCCACCGATGCGCTTGAGGAGACGGAGCAGAAGCAGAACATCGAAGCCACCCTGGCCACCGAGCACGACATGCTAACCGTCTTTTGCTCCGACAAGGACTTTGACGGCCATTATAGCCACTTTTGCAAGCAGATTCTCTGGCCCGTCTTCCACTACCAGATTCCCGACAACCCCAAGAGCAAAGCCTACGAGGACCACTCGTGGCAATTTTACGTCAATGTCAACCAGGCCTTTGCTGACAAGATTATTGCTAACTGGAAGCGCGGCGACGTCGTCTGGGTCCACGACTACCACCTTCTCCTAGTCCCCAATATGGTCCGCCAGAAGCTACCCGAGGCCAAGATTGGCTTCTTCCTGCACGTCCCTTTCCCCTCCTCCGAGGTCTTTCGATGCCTTGCCGTGCGCAAGCAGCTTCTCGAGGGCATGCTTGGCGCCAATCTTGTTGGGTTTCAGATTCGCGAGTACACCCGCCATTTTCTGCAGACGTGCAGCAGAATCCTGAGCGTCGAGGCTACGCCCGAGGGCCTGCAGCTCGAAGACCGTTTCGTCGACGTCGTCAACCTGGCCATTGGCATCGACCCTGTCAGCCTGGCGATCCATCGAGAAAAGCCCGAGGTGATGCGCTGGCTCGATATCCTGCAGGAGCGGTACAAGGGCAAGAGGCTCATTGTCGCCAGAGACAAGCTGGATCATGTGCGCGGTGTGAGACAGAAGCTGCTCTCGTACGAATTGTTCCTCAACAAGTACCCAGAGTGGCGCGAGCATACGGTGCTTATCCAGGTAGCGCTTTCTTCTAGTGACAAGAGCGACTTGGATGCTACCGTCTCGGACATTGTTACTCGCGTCAACTCATCGTGGGCCAATCTTGCGTACCAGCCGGTCGTCTACCTCAAACAGGACATCGATTATGCCCAATATCTCGCTCTCCTCAGCGTTGCCGACGCTCTCATGATCACCAGCCAGCGCGAAGGCATGAATCTCACCTCGCACGAGTACCTGTTTTGTCAAGATGGAAAAATCTTCCCCGGCAAGAAGTATGGATCTCTGATATTGTCTGAATTCACGGGCACGTCGTCGCTCTTCAACGGCAACGAGCTCCGAGTCAACCCCTGGGACTATCGGCAATGCGCCGATGCCATCAAGCAAGCCCTTGAGATGAGCGATGACGAGAAGAAAGCACGATGGGAGAATCTGTACGAGGCCGTATCTCTTCACACTGGCTCTCATTGGTTCAGCGAATTCCTGTCTCGTCTGGATCGTGCATACGAGACTCAGCATAAGCGCGATCAGACATCTGTTCCGCGTCTCTCTGTCCCTGTCGTCACGGACAAGTACAATCTATCCAAACGTCGTCTATTCATCTTGGACTACGAGGGCACGCTAGTCAACTGGGGCCCAGTGAACCAGATCATTCCCGTCAGCCCGCAGAGGACACTAGATGTTCTCAACGAGCTCCTGCTGGACGAGCGCAACAGCGTCTACATCATGTCTGGGCGGCTGCCCGAGGAGCTGGATCGCGTCTTCCAGCGCGTTCCCAACCTGGGCCTCATTGCCGAAAACGGCTGCTTCCTGCGCGACCACGGCGCGACAGAGTGGGAGGAAATGGCTGACACGTCTCAGATTAAGAATTGGAAGCGTTCAGTCAAGAGCATCCTCACCTACTACCTCGAGCGCACGCCTGGTGCGGAGCTCGAGGAGCGCCGCTGCAGCCTCATCTTCCATTTTGGCAACGCCGAGGACTTCGAGTCAGCATCGCGCCTCGCGGCCGACTGCACCAGCCACGTCAACGACGCGTGCGAGTCGCAGCGTGTCCACGCCGTCCTGCTCGATTGCTGCATCATTGTGGAGCCAGCCGACTGGACAAAGAGCACTGCCGCCCAGCAAGTCTTTGACAGATTCAAGAGCCACCTGAGGCCGGACGGCCCACACAAGGAGGCGGTGGACTTTATGATGGTGATTGGCGATGGAAGGGAGGATGAAAAAGTATTCAAGTGGGCGAACCTGCTCGGCGATGTGGGTGCTGTACGAGAGGTGGTGACGGTGAGCCTAGGTAGCAGAAGCACCGAGGCCAGCGCCACATTGACCCAAGGTGTCAGCGGTACGTATCCTTCAAGGTGTTTCTACCCCGCGTCTGTCTTGCTAATGATCTTTTCTAGGCGTTCTCACGTTTCTTCAGCGTCTGGCTGGCACCGGGCTTGGACAAACAGCGGCATGAGCTACTGTCGTGATGACGGGACGAAAGAAGACGCGCTGAATGATTTTACATGATTTACTTACTTTTATTATTTTCATCACTCTCATTGGCGAAAGCACTTTGCTTGCGTTTATCTTTTCTTATTTTCCTTTGCTCCTCTTTTAGAGTCGGCATTTGCAAACATCTCAGCTCTCTACTCCACGGCGTTTTTTTTAGCGGAGCTTCACCACACACGCACACACCTGCACCAGATGTCTATTTTTTTCCTTTCACATACGAGCTGTCTACGCATAAAAAGCCATTACCCCGCAAGGGCCCTTCTGAAGTTAGATGTATTCAGGCCGAGAGACAATACAATCAAGTCATGTTGCGTTGTTTCCTTTTCAGTGCATGCATATTCAGCCAAAAGAAAAGCACGAATCGGATGTAAAGACTAGCGCCGATCCATAAGCAGAAGGAGCTTGTTTTACTGCGAGTAAGCTCAATGTTTTAAAAAGATGCATGCACCCGACATCGGCCTATGGAGGGGCCATCAGCCCACCTGAGTCAAGCATACATAGAAAACGCGCTGGCGCCCGGCCTGCTTTTTACTATCAATCACTTTCTCTGTGTCTTGACTTTTAGCATTATTTATCAAGACTAGTCTATCAAGCGAAGCCATCCAAATGTAGGTATTCGAACAACATCCAACCGCTCGTGTGTGCGCAATGGCAACTGTGATACGTCAATCTCCATCTTTTACTGCCCCGCGCTACCCCTCCACCTCGTCTTCTCTATGCCGCGATTAAACTTCAACTTTTGAACTCCAACTTACCACGACGCAGCACATCATCGGAACCGTCCAAAAGAACCAGCAGACGAACAAACCCCTCAATATGGCTGCCTTCCCTCCTCCTCCGGTCAACACCATTGACTGGTCCAATGTCGGCTTCAAAGTCCGCGAAGGTACAAACCTCCCAATCCAGCCCCTCCAATCCAAACCACAACGCTAACCACGGCCATGCCACAGTCAACGGCCACATCGAATCGACCTACTCCAAGACGACGGGCCAGTGGACGCCCCTCAAATTCGTCGCCGACCCCTACATGCGCATCCACGGCATGTCCCCCGCCCTCAACTACGGCCAGCAGGCCTACGAGGGCCTCAAGGCCTTTCGCATGCCCGGCGACTCCGCCATCAGCATCTTCCGCCCGGACCGCAACGGCCTCCGCCTGCAGCACTCGGCCGACGTCGTCTCGATGCCGCACGTTCCCGTAGACGTCTTTGTGCGGGCCTGCCGCGCCGCCGTCGCGCTCAATGCCGGCTTCGTCCCGCCGCACGAGACGGGCGCGGCGCTGTACGTGCGCCCGCAGCTGTACGGCTCCAGCGCGCAGCTCGGGCTCACGGCGCCGGAAGAGTACACGTTTTGCGTGTTTGTGGTGCCGACGGGCGTGTACCACGGAACCGGCCCCGTCAAGGCGCTGATCCTGGACGAGTTTGACCGGACGGCGCCCAAGGGCACAGGGCATGCTAAAGTCGGCGGCAACTACGCGCCGGTGCTGCGGTGGAGCGACGGCGCGAGGAACGACGGCTACGGTATCACGCTGCATCTCGACAGCGCGCGCCACGAGGACATTGACGAGTTTAGCACGAGCGGCTTCATTGGCGTCATCGCCAAGAGCGAGACGGACGTGAAGCTCGTGGTGCCCGACTCCAACTGCGTCATTGACAGTGTCACAAGCGACAGCGTGCAGCACATTGCCCGCAGCTGGGGCTGGGCCGTTGAGAAGCGTACGGTCAAGTACGCCGAGCTGCCGAGCTTTACCGAAGTCATGGCCGCGGGCACGGCAGCTGCACTGGTGCCGATCCGGTCCATCACGCGGAGAGTCGCGGGCGGGCTGCCGGCGGCGGGAGGAGCGGCCAAGGTGAGCACAGATGGGGACGAGGTGACGGTGACGTACATGCCGCCGGAGCAGGAGGAGGCGGGGCCGGTGTGCTTGAAGCTGCTGGAGCAGCTTAGGGCGATTCAGCTGGGCAAGGTCGAGGACGAGTTTGGGTGGCGGTGCAACGTGAGCAAGGAGGATCTCACGGTCGAGGGCGCGCAGGCTACGACGGGTGGGCAGGCGACGCCGCAGACGGTGGACCAGATGGAATAGGGGTTATGTGTAATTGGATAGCTGCATCTACGTAAAAGTTCTTTCAGGAATATATATTGAGATATTTTTGGAGCTGGTGTGCAGTAATGACGCGCGATTGTGTAGACAGCTACATGGCTGGGTTGAAGTTGTATTTGTCGTCAATATATACTGGAGAATGTACAATATATCTGTAGTCTGGCCAAGCCGACACGGCATCGTCTCCCTAAACTTGACCCGTCATTCGAAACTCGCCGATCATCCCACACTCCCTTAAGAAAACGCCTTGATGCCCTCGACGAACTTATCATCAATTTGCTTAATCAGAATCGCCGCAATATCAGCCAGCTCCTTTGGAATCTTTTCCATAATCGCCGCGCACAGATCCTTTGTCGCGCCGCGCTGCTGCTCAATCACGACCTTGACGATGGGCGTCACAATGACCCAGTTGTCAAATTTTGGCTTGGTGCGGACCAGGTTGTCAACGACGGTGTTTACGTCGTCGGCGAGGGTGCCGGTGGCGCCGGCAATGTCGAGCGCGGCCTCGTAGTCGAGGATCGCCGAGGCGTGGGCGGTGCGGGTGCCCTGGTTGATGTCGTTGAGGAGGCAGAGCGAGTCGGTGGTGATGGGGACGAGGCCGAGGAGGCCGCCCGAGTACGAGGTGACGGACTTGTTGAGCTGCATGGTGGCAGTGGCAATGGTCTCGAGGGCGCCTTTGATGTCGGCAACGGCGGTGGTGGCGAGGGCCGCGACGGCGAGGAGCTTGATCTGCATGGTGGGAGAGGGGCGCAGAGGGAGAATGAGAGAAATGGTTTGAGGGTTGAACAGTGTAAGGCTGGAGATAGAGAGAGCAAGTAGATTGTCGAGGGGATCAGCGGTCGGCTTATATACCAATTGGGATATGGGATGGGGATGGTCATGGATGGGACGGGTTTCGGTCAGACTTCCACATGGCAAGTCGTTGATCAACGGTATAACGAGCCGAGGAACAAAACAGACAGGCTCGTCGTCTACCGTCGCAAGCGAAACGGGGGTTCCTGCAAGCCATGGATGTGCTCATATGCACTAGTCATCCCAAAATACTGCAGAATCAGCTCCTCTCGGCCTCTGCTTCTCCGCATCTGGGCTACTGCTCCACCGAAGCTGGGCAATATCAGAGGCAATAAACTGACGAGCATTGCCGGGTGGAGGTAGAATTACCTCGTCCTGGCCTGTTTTTGGACCCTTTTGCTCGACCGGCCTCCCCGCTCACCAGCAATAAATCAGCAAATGAGCCCAGGGGCAATGACTACAATCCGCCTACTCGTTTTGACTTTGCGGGAGACTCGTTTTCGTGCGTATCTGTGAATACTGCGGCCGGGTCGTCATTTCTCACTCTCCGCTCACCAGCAATAAATCAGCGAAAGAGTCCAGGACAACAGAAAAGAGGAGCGTGTCGGTGCGAAATGTCACCGCCATCATTAGCCCAGCGGCGCCCGCACCCGTCCTTACCTGATCGGGAAGGCAGTCTGGGGAAAGCTTTTCGCTTCCCCATACTACCCCAGAACTAGTTTTTTGTGGCGCCGAGTTATTCCCCTTCTTGACAAGAGGTGAGAAAATGTTGGCAGTTTTGGGGTCTTGACAAGCGGAAGCACGGAGCAATTGATGAGCCTCAAGGCCCGGATTCAGCCTTGGCGATGCTGTGTACGAGGTGGCGTTTTCGACGATTGTTGTGCAACCTCAGGTTTGTGTAAGTGAACTTGTGATTGGGGAAATGAAACATTCAAACTGGCAATTGGCTGGGAGAGTTGCGGCATAGTATGAACAAACCATCGGCGCACAGAGGAGGGGCTAAGAGCGACATTGAGACTTGAAGCAACATCTGGGGAACTCTGGTACCCTTACCCACGTCTGGTGAGAAGTTTCTCTCATCCCCGTCTATTACTATCCCCCCCCGCATCGATGGCATGACGGGTGGAGCGCGCTCTTTGTGGGGAAGACGGCGATGGTAACCAGGAATACTCCTGTTAGTGTGGTTCACGGGGTGGGTGACATTGGCTTGGCTTGGCTTACAAGTTTGCCAGGATGCCGCGGCTGATGGAGGGGGGAGCGGAGTCGAGATGAGCCTTGTTGGTAAGCTTCTTCATGTGAAGGCTAGCATCAGCACGGAATACGGAGCTTGCGAAATGGTTACCTCTTGGGCGACTTGGACGTGGGGGGGGTAAAAGTGAGCCAGGTGGAGGAAGGAAAAAGTTGCTGTGGCGCTCGCCAAGCCAAGCTCTGCGTGACAATAAATAGATGCCCCTGGAAAGAACGAGCGAGCTTCGCTAGAACTGTACCCGCAATATCATCGCTCAGACTCTCGGCAGATCTTTCAACTGGGCGCCAAAAGTTTATTAAGCGGCGTGACCCTAAACATCTGAAAAGGTTCACGAACCCGGTAGCCGGCTACAACCGACTCTAGTGTAGCTCCTACCAACTCTCCCCTGTAAAAA
>JAPFUP010000484.1:0-26013 GCA_030780425.1 Beauveria varroae | reverse complement strand
TACAGGGGAGAGTTGGTGGTGGGTGGTCAAAGGGCCCCAATGCACGCTAAAGGGTAGCTGAAGGACCCGACATCGGATCTCCAACTGGGGTGTCCACCGCCTTGAATCTGGGGCTATCACGCAGCCTCTTTTTGATATCATGATAAGAGCGATAACTCTTTCGTTGAATACGTTGCGCTTTTTCTACCTCGGGCAAGGCCATTAATGCTTAGGTATGGGTAGGATGCACAATATTACCTAGACGTGATAGCGCAACGCATTCAAACATTCGGATTCAACATGGCGACACTCGGCATGTTCCAAATGCAAGTCATTATCCGCTCGAGAACAGAGACAATATCTCGCCAAGTACCCTATAGTCTGATTACGACTAGCTTTCTAGTCGCGAGCTGTCGGCTGACGCTGGGCGTGATGACGGTATCTCTGAGCCGTAGCAGCTCTAAATCTCTTGCCCCAAATCAGGAACGGCACTGCGAGTAGCTGAATAACAAATATTATAACTGCCACAATAATGTGGACATTGATGAGCCCCATTGCCGTAATCCACGGAGTCAGTGCAAATAGAATCACGACGGCAAAAACATTACGCATAAAAATAATTCCAATCATAGATGATCCAACAATCTATATGAAAACAAGTCAGCAAATGTTCTGGTCCTATTTACATAGGAAACGTACAGAGTGGTAGCAGTCCATGGTGTAAGAAAGGGCGATGCTTCCCGAGACCGTGAGGCAGAAGCTGAACAAGCCAGACCCCGCAGCAACAAGAGGCCAAGCGACGCCCTATAGAAAAGCAATTTAGCAATAATATTGTACAACAGTCATCTCGTTTGTATCTTACGTAGGCAAATCCCAAGCCGACCATAAGGACGCTTGCAGGTGTGAGAATAATGCAAGGCAGCGACAGCCACAGTCTCATCTCGGGCTCGTACAGTCCACCATTTCTCTTTGACAAGGACAAAATGAGCCGATCGTCCAACCAACCGCCAACAAAGGCGGCAGGAATAGCCGAGATGAAACCGGAGATATTGATAAGACCAACGCCTATGGCCGTGAAATTGTATGGCGGTAGAAATAAATACGTCGCTTGAACTGACATGACTAGGGCGAAAAGAGCCAGAAGACTTCCAAAGGTGATGGCTGCAAAGGCCACGGCAGGGAAAGTAACGAGGATGACGAAGGCATCAAGTAGTTTCCCGAAAACGTGCTCGTCTGTAGGCGACAGCAGAGCCATACGCTCTCGATAAGTCTTGATCGGAATGTTTCCATCAATGTGGGAGTGGTTATTGGTGATGCTACGCTGCAGTGCGTCGTCAGCGTCAAGGCTCTTCTTCTTTCCGTCTGGTGGAATATCTTCTTCGTGGTCGTTGTCGAGAGGTGGTTGGTTAGCTAGAGTCTCGCCATTGAGCATGGAAATATATTTTGACTCTTCGAATAGGAACAGGACAAGCACAAGGTTAGCGCCAATGAGGATGACGCACCACCACCATATCCAACGCCAGCCCTGGCTTTCAATCACGTAGCCGGCGGCGACGGGGCCGAGAGTCGACCCGATGGTGGTGGAAAACAGATAGTAGGAGTTCATGGCAGCGTGCTGGTGCACGAAGAAGATGTCAGCAATAGTAATCTGCACAATTGTCTCGCAGATGCCACCACCGAATCCAGCCAAGAGATTGCTCAGAAGCATGTCCGCCTTGGTCCTGGTCATAGCAAGCCACACGCATGCAGATACTTGGAGTACCAGACTGATAATATAGATGGGCCGCCGACCATATTTGTTCATAAGCGGAATAAATAGAATGCTGCTCAAGCCTAAACCGGCGTAGCCCATGGCCTGCCCACTGTTCAGCGTGTTGATGTCAAAGCCCAGCTCGATTTGGTACTGGCCAAAAGCGATGACACCAATATCGAGCTGAACAAAGGTCAGCGTGACGTAAAGCAGCACGAGGCCGATGCTAAAGGCTTTGCGTGGCCCTGACCAGTTGAGAGGATCATTGGGGTCTGTGGTTGGAATAGGATGAAGAAGTACTCTGCCGCTGCCATGCTGTACTAAATCAAAGAGTTAGAGTTCTGTTCATACGCTAAATGGTGCTTGTCCAAGAATTGAGAGAAGCTCTGAGTGAGATGTCTTACAGTCTTCCAAGAGCAATGTCCCGGGCGGGTGTTGTTGGTCCTGCAGGTGTTGCTCCGTCGTCCGACTCGCCATCATTAACCACGACTGCCCAAGTTACTTGGAAATCTGTGTCAGCGGAGATTGACTATTTCCGGGGAGATGCAGGTAAGATGAAATCCGGGGAACAATAACAGTGTGGGCTCTCTCTTACTCTTATTGTGCTCCGCAGTCGCTTTCGCATGTGTGTCTGGAGCTCAGACGCTTCAACAGGCATTTGTGGCATCTGCTAGCGCGGCAGAAAATCTCGGTAATTGTTCGTTTTTAGCGGAATTTGAAAAGCCATCGGAACGGTTAATGTAAAAGATGAAACGGAAAGATAGCCCGCTCCCCCGCGGACAGCGATAGCTACCAAGCCACGCGAAGCTGACGGCGCCAGATGCGGGGTGTTAAGCCTCGAAGGAGTAATGATCACCGCACTATCTCTTTAGTATTGACTTAGCAGTCAATTCTTGACGATAAGTGGTTTCTCTAACTTTAGTATCAAAAGCATAGCCTCTTATAAACGATAATGGCGACCTTGACACGATAAGTTTTCGGCCAAATGGCTGTACGTACAAGTGTGGCTGATTGGCAGCACCCCGCAGATTAGATCTTACGCGCCCCCGCGGACTCCGGAAGGCTGCGCTAAATCTCCTAGATGAGACGCTGTGGCGCTTCGCTTTAAAACAACAATACTGTGCACTCAGCAAATAGCTGTTGCTTGTCTGATAAGGACCTGTTTGTTCGCTATTCTGAAAACTTTGTCTACTATCTTTAATCCCACTCCTGTGGCAGCCGAGATACGCCATCTGTCCCGTTAGTTTCCAAGCCATGCCTACTGTTCTGACCAACGGCCGCTTTCTTCGGCCGGCTGCCGAATACAACACCAGCAACGCCGAATTTGCACAATGCCTTGCTATCAACGATGAAAACGGCACTATTAAACATGTCGGACTCTATGAAGACGCTGCTATCCAAGAGCTTGTGAGCTCTGGTGCGCAGGTGCAGGACATGCAAGGACGCCTAATTATACCCGGACTCATCGACAGCCACATGCACGTTCTTCATACCGGGGAGTCACTGGATCAGCTCGATCTGAAAAACTGCAAGGATCTGGAAGAGATTCGCGATTCTATCCGACAATATGCCAGGGCACACCCCGACGTGCCGCGCCTTTCGTGCCGCAGTTGGTTTCAAGCATCCACCAACAACGAAGCCCTGGCCAGCACGCTCGATGACCTGGACCCGCGGCCCATTTACATCACCGCATTTGACGTGCACTCCATGTGGTGCAACACAGCTGCTTTGGACGAGCTGCAGATCGCCGGTATGGAAGACCCGCCTGGTGGCAAAATTCACCGAGATGAGCATGGCAGGCCCAGCGGCCTGTTGTCAGAGAGTGCAGCCTTGGGGCTTGCGATGCCGTTTCTCAGCAAGCAGCATACCGAGGAGCAAAAGCTCCAGTTTGTGCACGATGCTTTTGTAGCGTACGTCAAGAGTGGCTACACGGGACTCGTTGAAATGGCCATGGATGACGCCACGCTCGACATACTTGTCAAGTATCGCGCCAGTCGCGGCGGAAGCTTGCCAATCTGGATGGCTATGCACTGGTTTATTGCACCGACGCGCTCTGCTGAAGACAATCTGAAGCAAGTGGAACGGGCGATTGAACTTGCGAGCCAGTACAACGCGACGGATACGCCAGACTGTCGTATCGCAGGAATCAAGCTGATGTGCGACGGCGTAGTGGATTCGTGCACAGCCAGCCTCGTCGAGCCGTATTCTCACACTGGGCAGAATGAGCCGACCATGTGGACACTGGACGGGCTGCGGCCTGTCTTGAAAAGGGCAGACGACGCCGGTTTACAAATTGCCATTCACGCCATTGGAGACGCGGCCATCAAGCTCGCTCTTGACGGGCTGGAAGCTGTGAACAATCCGACCGGCCGACATCGCATTGAACATCTCGAGACGTGCGCGCCCGAGGATGTTCCTCGTTTGGGCAAGCTAGGCATCACTGCTTCGGTCCAGCCCGTCCATAGCGATCCGTTCAATCTGACGGCGTGGCCAAATCTCATCGGAGCCAAGCGATGCGGTCACGTTTTCCCCTACAATGGTTTTGCTGAGCATGGCGCCGTCGTTGCGCTGGGTACAGACGCCCCGACCGCGTCGTACGAGCCGCTGCCCAACTTGTACACTGCTACGACGCGCAAGTCTGGACACAAGCCTGAAATGACAGAAGCCACTACACCACAGTTTGCACTGAGCTTAGCTGCCGCTACAGCTGCGTATACACAAGGTGCTGCTTACAGTTGTTTTGCAGATGCACACGTCGGTAAGCTCGAGGTGGCCAAGTTGGCCAACTTGACCGTTTTAGACGCAGCTTGGGAACCTTCTCAGCTCCTGCAGGGCAGTGTGGTTGAAACATGGTGTCGAGGACAGAAGCTGCTTCTAGAATAACAGAAATTGGCAAATAGTGCTTTTTTCTTAATCATCAATATTTAAATAAATTAGTCTTTAGATCCGCACCGTATCTACCGTATCTACAGGTGGACCCTTGGTAGCCCTGTAACTTTTTCGTAAAATCTCTGTTCCTAGAATCGCGGCAGACATGGCCCTTAAAAGTAACATTCCTACCTCTCTAGTTATCTCACTCATCAACTATGGCAACCCCTCGCTAAGTCATGCAGTGCTTATTGCACATTCACGGGAAGACTACACTGCAAGCACCCTCGCTTCTTCATACTTTGACAAGCTCATCTTCAGTCAGGCGCGCGCTTCTATTTCTCGCCCAACGGTGTTTTTTTTCATTAATAATATAAATGAATTAGACTTTAGATCATCGTACAAGATGAGCGAACGCGATGAGCGAGCGCTGTGCTTGCTATGCTGTCACACATGGTCTGGTCAAAATTGACTAATCACAGCAGGCTTTAGCGCAACAGCCAGCAACGACACGAATCAATGGTTCCGCGATGATGCGTATGGTATATCACTCAGAAAAGTATCTAAATTTAATACTTGTTTAGTTTGCAGTTACTATCTCAAGCCTGAGCCACTGTGGCTGCTGGCTGCAAGAGCCTAATATTGAGGTCATAATACGGTTATAAACGTGTCATCCAATCAAGGTCAACATCATTATGGCGGGAGGCGGGCGATGAAGACCTGTTCTAAAACGAAAGATAAAGTATATGGTATTAATTTAACTATACTCAATAATTTTGAGACCAACTATCGAGTAGTAATGAGTAAGCTAACATTCATTGCTTATAGGTAGGTCTCAGAGCCCGATGTTTGGGAACGAACCTCGTAGACTCAACCTCGATATCAAGCGAAACTGCAGCCGTACAAACTCCAACGCACATCACAATGAGTGTTATATATTGGGTGTACGCTACCATCTTTCAGATATTGAAGGTCGAGAGGGGTAGAGGAACAACATGGTGGGGATGCCGTGCTTAAAGAGGCCAGCGAGTGCTGCAGGCGCTAGTATAGTGCCTAGACTGCGTCACCAGAAGGGCAGAGTATGGTTGTGTCAACAAGACAATGCGAGTGACGGTGCAGGAAAGCAGAGGTCAATGTTTCGCCTCGCGCTATTTGACCGACTGCGTCAACCAAATGCTGTAGCGCGTTTTCAGACAAATAATTAGTTAGAGGATGCTACTAAGTACCTTTTTGTCTACTCTTAACAAGGCTCAACGGCTAGTTGCTGCTTAATGCTCTGCAAGGCATTTGCCCCCTAGTCATCGTTATGCACAGTACTCAGGAGGGTTACGTAGCAAGGGTCTGAGGCTAAATCAGACAGGGCGTAGAAAGAATTGGACAAATCAACGTCTTCACAGCTGCCATGGAGGGCTGCCGTCGAGCAGCTGAAAGAGATACGAGGACACGACTGCAGGTTATCCCCCACGCACAGGACCGGGGCATTACCTTACACGGCCATAGCTTATAAATTAACTCTCGAGCGGGATGTTGACGCCGAGTGGTAAAGTGAAAAAAAACTCATCACAGTTCGATAGTTCAGCCACTCATCAGTGTCAGTCGCGTCGAGTCTAAGCCAGCCTGGTGGTGAACGGCGATTTCCTAAAGAAGTATAAGAACTCGATGCTGCATCAATAAGCCAGCCTGGTGGTGAACAGCCATTTCTCAAAGAAGCATAAAAACTCGATACTGTACCAATCAAGCTCATGTCTGGCCAATCAGTCTCATGCTTTGCCAGGAAGCAAAAAAGGCGTCCTGCATTAGCTTCAAGGCGGTCTACGCTAGAGACAAGGTGTGGAAAGCTGTAAAAATAGGCTTGTGGCTCAACTCTATTCGCCAAGGCCGAGAGCCGTCAACGGCAAGCGGCAACACGAAGCAGTGGCAGGCTGCACTGCGCAAGGCTGAGACCGCGGCGAGGAGGCCTCGGCCTCAAAGAGGACGGCATGGGACTTTTGTGAAGGCAAGCAAGATGGTGTGGCGAGATAAATGCGTCCTCCAATGGTATGTTGTAACCCCGGAGCTTCTAGTGGCGGGCTGCAACACGCAAGGCTGAGACCAGGGCCAAGAGGCCTCGGAGGGAGCAGCATGGAGCTTTTCGCAAGGTTAGCTGGTGTAAGTGGAAAAGTGCTCCTACCAAGGTTATGCCCGAAGCTGGGTCCAGGCTCAACCTCAGAGTGACTAGATGTGTAACTCGAATGTGAGTGCAGAGTCTGGATCTATCTGATGAGCCACAGCTGACGGGATGTCGTGCCTTGCAGCGGAGGTTGATTCTCTTATAAATCCTGCGTATCTTCTTTGAATATTTCATTTGAACCCATCCAGCTCCCAAGAAGCCATACCGTATTAAAAGACCAGTAGCCGACCTTGTTTCCCGACTCAAGCTTGCTTTCTCTTTTCGTCACTGCGTTGCGCGGTTGATGTATTCGACCATGAAGTTGCATGGCGCTGCTATGAACCAGCCGCCTCCTCGTGTTCTTGCACTGGCGCGGTTCCTTTTAGTAGCCTCCTTGCTCTTCTTCTCTTCCTCGTGCGTCACATCCTCTCCCCAGAGCTACCCACGCTTCCGTTGTTACATATGCTTACAACTCACAGTCATGCATTGCCTTCCCCCGACAGGAGCCTGTCACCAGGAGAAGTGACGGGTGCTGACGCCCTTCTGAAGCGCGACGCCTCTCCAACCGACGACGGTACTTGCGCCGCGAACAGGCCATGTGTTAGTGGTGCCTGCTGCAGCAAGACTGGTCGTTGCGGCTACGGCCCCACGTACTGCGGTGATGGTTGCCTCTCGAACTGCAAGGCTCATGCCGAGTGCGGGCAGTACTCAGAAAGCGGCGATGCCACTTGCCCTCAAGATGCCTGTTGCTCCCAGTACGGGCTCTGTGGCGTCACCGACGAGTTCTGCGGCGCTGGATGCCAATCCAACTGCGGTTCGCTCACTCCCTCTCGCCCTAATAACAGAGGTGACGATGTCCGGAAAAACATTGTTGGATACTACCAAGGCTGGAAAGCACATACGTCCAAGTGCGGTGCCATGGATATCTCACAGATTCCGGCCGAAGAGCTGGGTGCTGTCAACCTTGCCTATGCATCCATCTCACCTCGAACTCTTGACATTGAGCCCATGGATCAATTCAAAGCCGATCTCTTTGCAGAAATTGTCAAACTCAAGAAGCGTTCCCCATCTCCGCAAGTCTGGGTCTCTATTGGTGGCTACGCGTTCAATAACAATGACAACTTATTTTCCAAGATTGCTAGGAGCGAAGACGCCACCACAACGTTCGCAGCAAATCTTCACAAGTTTGTGAAAAAGTATGGGTTTAACGGAGTGGACATTGACTGGCAATATCCCGGCGCTCCGGATCGCGCCGGCCACCCAGAAGACGTCGACAACTTTCCGCGGATGCTCGAGAGAATCAACCAGTACTTTCAAAACCAAGGTACCCGTTATGGCCTTTCCGTCACAGTCCCTGTTTCCCACTGGTACTATAGGTGGTTCAACCTGCGGGCCTTGTCCAGCCAGGTCGATTTCTTCAATCTCATGTCTTATGACCTGCACGGGACAGGGGACTCGGAAAACTCCAGCGGCTGGGGTGTCTATGCGCACACTAACAGGACAGAAATTATGGGCGCGCTGGATCATATGGAACGCGAGAAAGTTCCCTCCCAGAAAATCAACCTGGGGCTCTCGCTCTACGCTCGATCATATCACCTCAAGGATCCAAGCTGTAAAATGGCGGGCTGCGAGTTTCTGGGCCCAGGAGAGCGAGGCCCGTGTACCGACACGGCGGGAATTCTATCCTACAAGGAGGTTGAAGACATTCGCCGCTCTTTGTCTTCTGTTCCGACCCAAATGCACGATGAGCAGGCAGGCGTGAATATCCTCATCACCAAGACTGCCGAATGTAGGCAATTTCTAGCTGCCATGGTGTTTCAGCTTGACTTACATGTATCTCTGTAGGGATCTCGTACGATGATCACGTCACATTTCAGCAAAAGATTGACCTAGCAAACAAGCGAGGCCTTCGAGGTCTGTCCATTTGGGCTATCGACGAGGACACGGCCGATTTTCAGGCTCTCAAGGCTGTCACAGGTAGAAAAGTCAAGCCCAGCTTCAAGCCCAGCTCCGTCAGCAACGGGCAGTCTGTCTTTGACTCTCAGAAATGCATCATCACCGGTTGTAACGAGGAATGTCCCGCTGGCCTTCTGAAAATGGCAAGTATCTTGTACTGAATCAACACAATTCTGTCGCTGACTAGAACTTCCACACAGACCGGTCTTAACCTGGACAGATCTCTGAGTGGCTGTCCAGATTCCAACAGCAACAATCAACGACGAAGCCTGTGCTGTCCACCACGGGGTGCCCCGGACCCATCTACATGCGCGTGGCGCGGCTCACATCCTGAATGCTTCGGGCAGTGCGCCGCTGGAGAAGTCCTTCTAGCGGAAGACAACTTTGGAAACGGTGGCTGGTGCAGGAATGGCGTCAAAACATTTTGCTGCCCAGGAACCAAGGGCGGCTTTGATGCCGTCGCCGCGTGCCAATGGACTCGCGAGACAACCCGTTCAAGGTGTCCTGATGAGCGGCCGCAGCTCATGATAAGTATTGGCAGAAGCGTTGATCCTTTCACAAACATTGCGACTAAGGACATCTTCTGCTGCCCAGCACAGCCGAACTGGAAGAACTGCGACTGGCACGGTGACACCACCAGCTGCAACGGTAACCGCTGCCCCGTCGGACAGCTGGGGCTTGCCACTAGTAGTGAATTTAGAGGGGGCTGCTTTCTCGGACGGCAAAAGGCCTTTTGTTGTGATGACCCGTCTCGCGAATCCGGGTCTATTCCCATTGGGCTGGACAAGCTTTTCCCTTACAGCATTGGAACGAGCGATAAGCCAGTCTACTACGAAGCTTTCGACACGGCGGCGGAAATGACTCCCAAGAATGACCATGGCAAATTCGACGACCCAAACCAGGAGCCGTTTGCCTGGATCATCATGGTCGGTGGCGAAAAGGATGTCCAGTCACTCGATAAGCGGGATGGATCCCACCTGGAGCTCTTCGACTGCCCGCGGCCTAGCAAGACAGATCTTGGTGCTCAGAGACTACGAGCTGTGTGCACTTCTCATAGCGATGACAACAACTGCGAGCATGTCAAGCTTGGTAGCGTGGAAGGTACAATCGCCAGGCTCCCGGCGCACTGCGGCCCAGACGAGTGGGTGCGCATCGTATCGTTCGACATGAGCGAGAACAAGACAATTCCGCATCATCTCTCCAAGCGTGTTCCCGGCGAGGCTACCGTTTATGACATTCAATACGACTTTGACTTTCGCAATCTTCGCCGCGACGGAGGCGAGGTTTATGTCCGCATCGACGCATCGGATCACCCTGGCTACTGGGACGGTAAGTTGATTACGAGATCTCCGTGCCTGAATAACTTGCTGACAGGGCTGACTACTTAGCGATTGTGGCTTCAAACGTCGAAGGGAAGAAGAGAGAGGTACAGCAAGATGACTGGCGCGAATTTCACCTGTCATGGTTTCGCGAGCGCGGCCTACTCAACGAAAATCGCGGGGAGCAGAAGCGAGGCTACGGTGCAAGCGAAGGGTGGTGGGCGCGCCGGTTTGAACAGCTCCTAGACGAGAAGCATAACTGGGGAATCGAAAAGAGATACAACTGGACACAGGTGCTGTACTCTGCCAGGAAGACCTGTCCAGGTAGTGCGGACGCCTACCTGGAAGCACGGCTGGACGGCGGCTTCCGTGCCCGGCTCGACTATGGTCTCTCAATCATTGGCACTCTCAAAGACTTTGACTTTAGCAAATCCTATGCATACTTCAAGCTGGGCAGCATGACCATGGACGCCAGTGCAACCCTGGACGCCTACGCTGGCATTCAGATCCAATCCAAGAAGATCCCTCTTCGTAAGTACATACCCAACGCGTCTACTCTGTTGAGATGATGACTTGCTAACAATCGCTTGCAGTCCAGGGTTTCGACCCATTTGGTGGCTCATACAACATCAAGGGTCTCCTCGAGTTGGGACCCTATATAGATGTCGAAGCTCAGCTACGCGCGGATATCTTGGCTTCGGGGTAAGTGTTGGCGATCGACGCAAAACTGGTGCTCTATTTGCTGACTGTAGACAGAACCGTGAGCACTGGATTATCGGTTACCTCGTCCTCATACACGTGGATGTATCCAAAGTAAGTTTCCAAATAGATCACGACTGGTGTGGCAGCTTTCTAACAGATTTCAGGTCACTGGGCCACGTTCCCAAGGACACCAGCTTGAGCCCTTTCCCCCGCCTCAAGAGCATGAGTGCAGGTCCAACTACCGAGATCGAAGTAGAAGGTCAAGCAACTGTCTCAGTATTGCCAAGTTTCGGATTCAAAATCAAACTCGCTTTGAGTCAAGGGACCAAGATCGACACCAGCATCAAGGCATCTTTTAACATGGACACCATATGGCTCGCGGGTGCTGCATATGCGGCGCCCTTGACCACCCTCGGTTGCAACGGCGTCATTTACGGTCTTGACGCGGGCTTCTCAGCGGCCATTGATGCAGAAGGAACCATACCGTCTTCGTGGAAAAAGGACGGCGGAAACCACTACGAGATAATTCCGTACACGCGGTATAATCTGCATCCCGTGCAGTGCCACGAATGGAACAACTCAAGCCCTGGTCGGAGGTCGGAACTGGGCGTTGGACATTTGAGTCTTGATCCGGACTACAGCGGTGACGACGTATCATCTGCGGACGTGAAGCTCCGCAAGCGCGCCCCGAAAGACAGGGAGATCCCAGACGAAGACGCAAACTTCCTGTCTTGCTGCAATAATTGGTCAACCGAGGGTGAATGCGCCGGCGGGTGGGCTGACCTTGTGTCTGACAACTTGATGCGGCGCGCCTTTGCTCCAGGATTTTCGGCCGCGGACATGGACCTGCAGGACATCATTGACGAACTGGTTCCTCTGAACACGTCCGACAGTATTTCTCATCTCCAAGAGCGCGCCAAGTACGAGTCGAAAAAGGACAATTACGCTTATTGCGTGGGACAACAACGACCTAATCTAGGGAAGTTGGAGGTCGAGGGATTTTGGTTCCCAAGCGCAACGGGTTTGTTCAACGAGGACAGCACAACGGCCGCCTCTGCAGTAAAGTACAAGGCGTATGGACCACTCCACAGTCCAAGTGACAACAAAAACTGTGAAGATTACAGTTTCGGACTGATTTCGGCGCCTGGCTCCTCGGACGGTTTCAATTCGGAGCACATATTGGAATGGCAGGTTCTCAAGGAGTTCGTCGTCGCGTCGCCCGACCTGGCTCGTTACACTAGCTGGAATGTTGACCGACAGAGCGGCAAGACAGACAAGGACAAAAATCCCGCACGATGGAACTACTGCGCGTACATGAAATACTGGTGGGGGACGCGAGATTATGCTGCCGATGGCCGCGATGCCATGAGCTCGGTTATGCGAATGTTCCCCAACAGGGACCAGCACAAATCCGAACTCACGTATCTCACCGCAAAGACCAATCTGGCCAAACAATAGTGAGTATTTACAAGGCCTGACTTCCAGCGTCAGCTGCGTTACTGACGCCTGGATTTGCCAGCTTATTCACGAGGTCAGGCAGGGCCACTGTGCCTAGGACAGAGCAAACGATGAAGGGTTACATAGCAGGCGAGCCGATGAAGGCTGTCGCCATTCTGCGCGAGACGATGCAGGCAATTACCTATGTAAGCACACGACGGCAAATTGCTAGCCACAGCGGGCGGCGACTAACAATTTGGCGGCGTGGCAGCTCAAAATTGACGACATAAAGGAGACTTGGATCACGCAGGCCAAGCGGATAGGCGAGAAGTTGTAAGTGGGCTCGGGCGAGCAAGAGGAAGCCGGCTCCAATCGTGTGCGGTGCTGGTGCTAACAAAGGGGCCCTCGCAGCGACGAGATTGAGGAAGACCTAAGCAAGCGTGTAAGTGGGTGACGCGAACACTAAACCTCGTTTCTGCGCCGGCGACGTTGGCCAGCATCAAACTGATCCCTTGTTAGAAAAAGGACGACTTGACATTTAAGAATGAACAAGTGTATGCAAAGCTACACTTGGGTGACGAGTGGCGCAACTGGGTCTATGAAAGCCACGGCATCGCCAAAAAGAAGGCTTTAGGTGAGTTTTCATGGGCCCTACCTCTTGAACGAGAGAGAGAGAGAGAGAGAGAGAGAGAGAGAGAGATGGAATTTTTTCTGACATTTACGCAGGATTCTTGGAAGAGTGGACCGAGGCTCTTAATGTGGCGTTTCGCGACGATTCCGACCCAGACAACGCGGCTGGATCGCAGCCCGGGTCGCAGCCTGGCAGTGGAAACGTCCGTCGCGCACCGGGTGGAAGCAAGGCCGGCGGACGTAAGGCTGACGGCAGCCCGCCTACGAAGGGCGGAAAGAACACGAACTCGGCTATGAAGAAGACGGTCAAGAAGCTGATCGAGGCCTACGAGAAGTTCAAGGCGGACACGTGGGAGAACCCGTTCCCGGCGGAGTGGGAGTTCAAGGACGACGACTCCAAGGCGCCGCCCAAGGAAGACCAGGTGGCGCCGCTGCCGGATGAGGGGCCGGGGCCGGAGATTTCGCAGGACGAGGACAAAGACACACCAGCGCCGCCAAAGGAAGATGCCCCAGAGCAGCCAAAAGACGATGCGAAGGAGCAGCCAAAGGAAGATTCTCCAGAGGGGCTGCCGGAGGGGGGACCGGGGCCTGAGATTCCGTCAGACGAGGGCGGCATGTCGGAGCCGCCGAAGGAAGAGTCGAAGGAGCAGCCAAAAGAAGACTCTCCAGAGAGCCGGCGCGTCTAAGAATAGGTGAAGTTAGATATTCTATGTTCCGGTTAACGAACACTTTAAGTGTTGCGGGATGACCGTACGCGGAGAAGGTAGCATCACCGTCGTCAAGGTATTTACGGCGTCATGCCACTCTAGTCATACAAGAGGAGTATATTGTTTTGCTAAAACTCGTACACTATCTTTTTCCTCCATGTGCCGGCCTTCTTCCTAACCAGAAGATGGCCTAACGTTGCGCACCAATGCCCACATCGACTTCATACGATCGATCTGACCAGGGGTGAATTCGGAACGGCAATCTCTGAAGAATTATTCGTAAGTACCATCACTTGAAGTTATCATCGAGAAGACTCACTCTGAGTTATAGTCCATGTAATTATGGATAGGGTCAAGCCCAGGCAAGCCAGGGCAGCTATCACGGCCGACTGGGCACACTTCAAAAGTATGATCATCTTTGCTAGGTGCATCGGATTCAAATGGTGTGTCCGCAACGAAATCACCATACTCGGAGTTACAACCACCGTGAAACGTGTGAAGCAAGCCCATCCAGTGCCCAACCTCATGAATGGTCGTCGTCCCAGCCCCAAACAGGCCGCTGCTGCCGGGCGTTGTGTCGGCGCCCATGATGCAGCCATCCAGAAAAAAGTCAGCCGACGACTCCAACGCCGCCTGCATGCTTGGAAATGTGCACTGGCCACCGTAAAAGCCGCTCATATAGTAGAGATTCAGGCTGCGGTAGTTGCCTTGGCGGTACTTGAACCAAAAGGCCATTTGAGCGTCCATACTCGGGTTGGTGGCCGGGGGTAGACGGGTCACGTTCCGGCTAATTCTTGCAAGAGCAAACCGAAACGGCGTACTGTTGAAGCCTTGGTTGAGAACGTTGATCTGTTTTTCGATGGTGGTGTTCTGGAGCAGGCATGTAGTAGTCAGCTCTGAGGGGGTTAATCGGCAAGAGGGTTACGTACACTGAGCCATCCACCTTCGTACGTGGTGTTCTCGGCGAAAATATGCACGTAGGTTTTAATAACAACCGACTCTGGAAAGGTGTCTCTGGTGAGGAGTTGTCCATCGGCCAAGTTGGAATGGAGGGTCAAGAGTTCATCGCCTGGGTGTTGGCTGTTGCACTCTAAACGCCGGGGGATGATGGCCCAGGCTAGCGTGATGAGGGAGAAGAAGATGGGAAGCATGATTCGGGTTTTCTTCAATGTTGATGAGTAACTCGACCAACGACTAGAGTTGCACATGGACTTATATATAGTCATTCGACGCTGTATGCCCGACTTGTACACTGCATACCATCCAAGCTCTCGTATCAGCTGTACTAAGGCCACTGTGGATAGGTTAACAGGTTACCTCTGGCTACTTTTGTTGTCGTTTCGTACCCGAGTATCAAAGATTGCTTGGATATACTTACTTCCTCATCTTTGCCCAATCTGCAGTCCATAGCTTGGCATGTTGTACCCTCGTCTGGCACCTCTCGTACGATCTTGGGGTACAGTCAAGGGGCGCAAAACAAGTACGAGAAGTCTTCTGACTATTTGCACAGACTTGGCAGTTTTTGAAATATACCGATAGCAACGTCACTAATATTCATGGAGTGACGGGTACGGCATTCAATCGCGCTCTGCTGGCAGACCCTGCAGGAGAGGTATTACAAGGTTTTACAAGTTTAGGATCATGCTCGTATGCAGCGGCGACTCTCGAAATAAACCCTAGTATTAATCTCTTGATTTGCTAGCTTTCATATACCAAATTAGACAAGAATGCCGCCCCGCATTGGATGCTTCATCGTATTGAGTCGCCTTGGGCCAGCAGGGCTTAGATCCTTGTCGACGTGGGGTTTGAACTTAGAGAAGCATAAAAGCCCATTTCACTAAAATTTCGACGCGGGAAAACGGCGAAATGTCAGCGGCAGCTTACTTTGAGTGTATAGGATCTGCTGAATTAAGCATGATGGGGCGGCAGTGTCTTTGCAGCGTGTAGCTAAAGCTCGTCCAAATACACGTCTCACTCATTTTCTTCCCTGGTTCTCATAGTTCGTAGCCAGAGTCCTACGAACTGTGGGGACTGGTAGGAGGCCGTGGGTGTAAGCGAGGAAGCATGTAATAAATTGGCATTTATATACCTAAAGTAGAAACCCTTCATTAAAAGGACCCTGCTCAGACAATATAGGCCCATAGCTCCCGCCTATTGTCAGCCAAGATGGAGTGTGCCTTGGCGCGGTACACGGGCTCCATGTTTTCTATTTTAATGTCCGGGCGGGATCCTGCCACGCGCGCAGTACGATGCGCCAGAACGAGTTGAGCAGCTCGCGCAGCGTAATGGTCAGCACCTGTGCTTGGTCATCGACACCAATGACTTCCTTGAGCAGCCGCGCGACCTGCGTACGGGCGGCTGGTGGCGGCAGATGGGCGAGGAGGTAAGAATCCCACGCGGTCGTGAGGGCCCCTTATCGACTTTGGCAAGGCCTGTTTCGGTGCCGTGGGCGAGATGGACTGCTCTCCCGTCGCGAGTCAATATCTGGTACAGAAGAGGGTACCGAGATGTGATGGGGTAACGAAATTCTGGTACAATACGACTGGCCAAGACGAAGACCCAATCGCGCGGCGTGGATCAATGCCGCCACCATCGTCCCTCGCCCTCCGCCCTCACCCTTCGCTGCCGCCAGAGCGACGGCGACGAGGCACGCCGAAGGTGGGCTTGGTCGAAGCCGCTTTTTACATATCGAAAAGGATCGATGCGCATCACTGGAGCTGTCGTTTCTGGTACCGAGTCTGCGCGTTTGCTGAGTGTTGCGAGGTGCAGTAAATAGATGGCAACAGACTTTGTGGTCCCCGTGGCCCATGGCGGAGTTGATGTTATTAATAGTATACGCTGCACTGTCTAACAAGGATCGGAATTATTACCTCTATTACTACGGATTACAGTGGGTGGTAAAAACAGAGACGCCATTTTCGCTGCAACCAGCCAGCCCAATCGACCTACACGGCCTGCATTGGTGCCGTCCGTAGAGATGAGCTAGCAATAGTTCCATCGTTGGATATATGAGCTTAATTTATTCGGTGTAGCATCCCTTTAATTTTGTCCTCCGTTGACCATGCTAATATGAAAAACGCTGGGGAAAAAATGCATCAAAAGATTAGCTGGAGACTGCCCAGGCCCATCTCGGGCCGACTAGCGCCCGAATCTCAGCACAAACCCTCTCTTTCCAGCCCATCAGTACAAAACTATGGCCGGAATCATCATCTGCCAAGAAGCATCCATATGACAACAAGACCAGCGCTGCGGGCTCCTTGGCCTCCAGCAGCTGCATGAATTCTTCGCTGACCAGAGCCGCCCATTGCAGCGAAGCTCTATGCGCAGGCCACCATTCAGACGTCTGCGCTTTCCTGACCAGCCACTTCATCAAATCTAGTGCAGTTTGGCAGACGCGCCTAACCGCGACATTCCCTTCTTCATCTAGAAATGTCAGAGACTCGAGAAGCTCGAGCACCGGATCAAGAGGCCCGTGGGCTGGTGCTTCAGCCTCGGTGACGAAGAGTATGCGCTCCGACCGGTTCGGCCAGATGACGCCAAAGGATTCTGCAATAGCTCTGACACCTCGAGTGAGTCGACAGGTGACGAGCAAGTCATTCAACATCGACGATGGCTTGTTTTGATCCCGTATTAACTCTCTGACTGCACCTTCTGCGTATGAGCTGAGCATCATGAGTACCGAAGCGAGATGGCAAATAGCGCCGTCCCGTCTGCTTGCTACAGCTACAGTACTTCTCATCAATCCAACGGCAGCATCATAGTATCGGAAACCTCGAGCCGCGCAGATATTTCGTCGCCTTCGATGTGCCTGTACGTCTGTTCGTGAACGATGCGCCGTGTGCGCTTGCTCGAATGATGAGAGGGCCAGCGCAAGATTCAGGATCACCGGATGGTCGAGGGCCAGGCGCGTCACTTCATGCTGCCACAAACCTTCACACCCTCTTTGATGAGCGATTGCCTTGTACGCGACCCTGTGCCAGTGTCCTAGTAGCTCCCTGTCTTCCGCTGCCAGGCGGTCTGTCGGGCATGGCGCGATGCGTTGCAGATGCGAGGCTGAGATTGTCTGAACCGAATTTCCGAATGAGCGCAGTCTTCTGTCACAGATTGACCGGCTTGGGGCCTTTAGACTGCACTTGGTCCCCCGCCGAACACATGCGCCGCATGGAGCAGTCTCGTCGCACTGTTGAAGTGATGAGCGTGGTCGCCTTTGTCTGAAGTCAACTACCTACCTTTACTTTCCTCACTTTGCAATGCAAGCAGCCGGTCCGTGTCTTTCTATACGTCATTTTGGCAATGGAAAGTGCTTTGGACAGTCTCAATGTGACACAAACTGCTACTACGTACAGGATTGGTCATGTCAAGTCTCGTAGCCTCCCTCTCAACACCAGGCGCCATTGTGGGCCTCAATCACATCATTCTTCCTCAAAACGCATCTTCCACTAACCCCGTCTCAGCCACGTACGTGGCCCAGTGTACAAGCATTTCCTCCAGAATCTCAGGCCGCGACTTTGCTAAATCATGCTGCTCGGCCGGATCCTCTTCAACGTTGTACAACTCCCAGCTATCACCGCCCTGCCTTACCAACAAAACCGCCTTCCAGTTTCCTTTACGAATGGCACGATTACCAAACAGCTCCCAGCCATGAATGTGATTATCATCCTCATGCACGGTAGGGTTCTCGGAGGGTGAGGCAAGGTGGTTGACCCAGGACTTGCCTCGCGGAATGACAACACTACGACCCCTAAATGATGCTCCTGGATGCTGCACCTGCGCAAGTTCAAGAACAGTGGGGAGAATGTCCATGACCGTTGTAAAAGAGTGCGAGATTGCATTTGGACTGGTGCGAAGTGGCGGAAATCGCACAAGACAAGGGCACCGGATTCCACCCTCGGTTGACCACCCCTTGAACCCACGGGAGGGTGCGGTGGCGGCACAAGCCCATCTCGAGCCATACCAGACATACGAATCATGCTTGCCAATGTTTTCAAGGCTGTTGTCATAGTACGCCGCAATCAGCTCGCCGAGTGTCTTGAATGACGACAAGAGCTACACTGTATGTTAGCTCACTTTACCGGGACCAAGTCATATGGTTAGACGTACTGGGGCTGCCTCCAATGTCGACCCTTCTGCTCCATTGTCGGACATGAACAAGATGAAGGTATTTTCCAGCTCACCAGAAGCTTCAAGTGCGTCAATCACCCTGCCGATGTTCTGGTCGAGCAAATCAACCATGGCTGCGTACACCTCCATTTTTCTCGCAGAAATGGCACGCTCATGGTCCGTAAGGTCGTCCCATTTAACGCCTGACTCAAAGCCAACAGGGGGAGCGGCTTCAATGTCAGACGGCACAAGACCCAATTTCTTCAACTGCTCCAAGCGATCGAGCCTAAGCCTGTCCGGTCCCTTGTCATACTTGCCGCCTACCAAGAAATTAGACAAGAATTTATGAGATAAAGGCGGCACAGCAACTGCTGTCGCAACTCACGATATTTCTCAATCACTTCCTCTGGTGCTTGCATCGGCCAGTGTGGTGCTGTGTAGGCCAAGTAAGAGAAGAACGGCTGCTGTTTCTCGTCCTCGGTTCTGTTGGCCAGAATGTCGATGAACTTTTCCGTGAAGAAATTGGTCGAGTAAAAGTCATCTGGCAAGTCCTTCTTTCTGTCAACCTTTTTTTCGTTCTCCATCCAAAAGCCATCAGACGTAAGTAGCATGGTGTCCTCGGTCTGGTCAAACTGGGGCTCATAGTTGAAATGATTGCCGCATCCAGGCAGGAAACCAAAGCTCTTCTTGAAACCTCTGGCGCTGGGCGAGACATCTGGCGTCATGCCCAAATGCCACTTCCCAGACATGATAGTCAGGTAACCAGCATCTGAGAGGATCTCGGGTAGTGCAGCCACTTTCCAGTTGAGGTAGCCTTCGTAACCTGGTTTGCCGACATATGAAGGGTCTTTCCCAGTAACCCTCCTCTTCATATGAGCAGCCTCAGCCATTTGACCAAGGCCTGCGATATGGTTGTCAGTCCCCGAAAAGAGCATGGATCTCGTGGGCGAGCACGCCTGCGCCGTGTGGAACTTGGTCAAGCGAATGCCATCTTTGGACAGCCGATCAAGGACCGGGGTTTCGATTTCAGAACCGTAAGGTTTTGTGTCACTGAAGCCAAGGTCATCAGCTACTATGATGAGAAAGTTTGGTCGTTTGGTGACAGTCATGGTAGTGTGGAATCTTGAAGAAGCAGAAAGATGTGGCAAGGTTTGAACTGACCACGAAAACGAGGGTACAAGGACGAGTTATAGCATTTGAAGCTCGCAGAGTTGATGCAATTATCGCACTCCCTCTCGACAATTGTCGCATCTCGCGACTCGAATTAATAGTAATAAAGCGCGACCGTCCATGTCTATCTCGGAAACTCGCGCGCTAGGGATTGGCCGGCACCAGACCCCTAAACTTTGTGTGGTTCGCATCATGGTCTCATTGGCCCATCATCCTCTGCTCGGCAACGCGGCGCAAGCACGCAAGATGCCGGCTGAAAAGCGTAAGGGAGAGCCCACCCCCCGACATAAACTATTGAGCTGGCAACGGCCGGGCTGTCGCTCGGATCATGGTCTCATTGGTGAGACAATCTTCAGCATGGCGACGGCTTTCCATTCCGCCCTAGTCGTGGTCTGCGCAAACGTCGTGATTTGGGGCTGCATCTCGAGGCGTAAAGCTAAATGTAACAAAGCTCGAGTATACTGCAAAGATAGTGAGGCTTCATAAACTGATCAAATGCGATAGCCAGAAAATCGGGCATTGCGCCATCGCGCAATTCCATCACGAACAGCTCCTTCACATTTAGTTGCCAAAGGCCAGCCTCAATTCAACATGGTTTCTTATTTCAAGTCGACGCCCAGCACGTCCAGTTTCACAAATTGTCGTCAAGTCACCGAGTTCGCTTGATCTCAAACGCCCATCATGTCCAGCGAAAAGGACCTTTTCCCACACGCAGTCGCCGCTGTGGCTGCGACCGAGACAAGTGTCGACGAAATGTCGGAAAGGTCGAATCAATCTCCCAGCAGAGACTGGTCTGAGGCTGAAGAGAAGGCTATCGTGAGGAAGCTAGACCTACTCATCATGCCCCTTCTCATTGCTGGCTTCTTCGTCTTGCAGCTAGATCGCGGCAACATTGGCAACGCACTCACCGACTTCTTCTTGAAGGAAGTTGGAATCAATCAGTTCCAATTCAACGTCGGCAATCAACTCCTCAGTCTAGGAATCGTTCTTCTCGAGCTACCCAGCAACCTCATTCTCTATCGTGTTGGGCCTCAAAAATGGATCAGCTGCCAAATCATTTGCTGGGGTCTGGTGGCCACCTTTCAAGCCTTTCAAAAGGGCAAGGGAGTTGGGGTCTACTACGTTACGAGGCTGCTACTGGGTCTTCTCGAAGCAGGATTCATTCCTGCTGGCCTGTACACCTTGACGCGGTGGTACAAGCGCAACGAGACCAGCCGTCGCTTCATCGCTTTTTTTTTTGGAAACATGTTTGCGTCGGCGGCAAGTGGCCTGATTGCCTACGGCATCCTTCAAATGCGAGGTGTTGCTGGCTTATCGGGGTGGCAATGGTTGTTTCTGATTGAAGGAATGTTGACTATTTTTGTCGGCATAGTCTTTGGTCTTCTCATGCCTAAATCACCAGATAACCCTTCAAATATTCTTGGCCACTTGTACTTTACACCACGAGAGATACATATTCTGACTCAACGGGTTGCCAGGGACAATCCTGCCGGTGAGGCCAAGAACAAATACGTCAAGTGGACCGACATCAAAGCTGCCTTTACTCGATGGAATATTTATCCTCAATTGACCGTGTCTTTTTGCGCCATTGCCGTCATCTCACCCTTGGGAACATACCAGCCTTCAATTATTGCCAGCTACGGCTACGACCGCCTTCAGGCGAATGCACTGGCGTCGGTTGGCAACTGGATTGTCATCGTGCTTAGTCTTTCATTCGGTTGGATTGCCGACAAGACTGGCAAGAGAGGTGGTTTGATTCTCTTTGCGTCCGTGCTCAGTTTTGCCTTTTGTGTAAGTCAACATGTCCAGAAAAAGCGAGGCGGAAGGCTGACCATACCCAGCTTGCCACCCGACAGCTTGCGACCAGCAGCAATCGCGATCTCAAGTACGGAATCCTGATTTGCAGTGCTCTTTGGGGATCTATAATACACCCACTCAACGGCTCCTGGCTCGCCGTCAACATTCGCAGCCCTGCCGAACGCTCCATCACCATGGCTCTACTCATTATGACCGTGAACACCGCCGGCCTTGCCGGTGCTCAAGTCTTCCAGGCACATGATGCTCCGCTGTACAGGACTGGATTCACCGTAATCCTTAGCCTAGCCTCGATTGGACTGATTTTCGCAGCGGTGTCTAATGCACAATATTTATGGCTAAACAAGAGGTTACAACGCAAGGAGACCAGCGAGCAGGAAGCGCGAGAAGGGAGCAATCTAGGATCAGGCTGGCGGTACTCTCTGTAGGTATTAATTAAGTATAATCAATTAGAACGAATCTACTGTTTCATTCACCCCGATCTAAAATTGTGGATATTCGACATAGGCGCAGAATATGCCCGCTGATTGAAGACGGAACAACTGCGACGCAACAGGTCTCGTAGCCTTCTACTTCTCAACAAGGTTCTGCTTGTGAGGAATGCACTTCTCGGACTCGTCAAATCTGGCAGCCGTGCTGGCGGTGGAGCGAATGCAGATGAGGTCGGCAACCGGGTTGGCGCCGACCTCGAAATGGCAGCAAGGTGGCACTGATAAGAGTAATGAACTTCATTTTTCCGGTAGTTGATTAAATATATGGAAAGAAACATCATGAATTGTGTGGGCGACGGATTGCGTTGAAGCTTAGGACGCCTAAGTGTCTGATAGCTGCTTTATATTCGCAGGATGTGCATACCTTGCCTTTCAATTACACGAGGTAGACATAAAAAGCTCTTACTGATGTCCTAGCCTGTACAGTCTTTGGAGACTTATAAAAAGAGGCGAGTCACAGCTTCTGTCTGGCAAAGATACTATTACATCCGGAGTATAGTATGCCTGAAACCGCGATAGCTTTGACACAAAATGAAAAACAACAGAATTATTAAAATAGTAAGATAGTATATTATATTAGAAGTATAAGATCCTATCTACCTTCTTTTTAAATTTTATTGTTTTTTTTTCTTCTCTTTTCTCTTTATGAATGTTGCCCTAATTCGATTAAATAGAAACAAAACAAGGAAAGACAATCAGGCAAAAGCACTTTAACCCGGGGGAAATGCGACGGCAAGCTCAATATATCCTTTACAAGCAAGAGAATGTATAGGCGGTAACAGGTCCGACTAAGCACCAGAAGCAGTCTCAACCTCGGCCTGGACCGCCTTAAGCCAGGGAGGAGGGCTGGCGGCGTCATAGGTCTTAGCAGCCTGCATTTTAGAGAACGCAGTTGATGGGATTCCCTCAGCCATCAGAGGCACAAAGCCACGCGCGTCGCGAAGCATTCTGACCGCAGGATACTCGGAATCACCGCCTGAACCGGCAAGCGGCCAGTGGTGGAACACGGCGCCGCAGCTAAGGAAGAAGAGTTGCTTTGTGTCCTTCCCCAAGACGGCACTCGCCTCGGCGGTGCTGCTAGGATCAAACGGAGACACGGGCTTGTCTTCCTGGCCCACGAAGTAGGCCTTGGTGTCGGGGGACAGCTCACAACTGCGGTCGTACTCGGCGGCCAGCCGGGCTGCGAACATGGCCGACGTGGCGCGCGTCATGCTGCTTAGCATTTTCATTCCGGCGCTCCCCAGGCAGACGATCCAGGCCCCAACCTGCTCGGGCTTGGAATGGGCATCGACGGCGAACTTGCATTGACCCTCGCTGCGGCGGGGGATGTTGGTGACGGCCACATCGAACTGGCCAGTTGGCGCCTGCGGAGCAGCCTCGCCGGCGCGCTTGTAGAGGCTGGGGCTGGAGGCGAAGATGGAGGCGGCTGCGCTGCCACCCTGGAGCGCGTCGGGCATGTTGATATCCTCGGCGATGCGCTTCTTCTTGTCCTTTTCGGATGGCTCCGTGTCGGACGGGTCTGGTATGACGATTTCAACCGCGCTGGGAACGTCGTCGACCGGTTTTTCCTTGCCGCGCTTCGCCGCCGCCTCGCGCAGCCTGCGCAGGTGGCACGAGTACTGGCATCTGTCGTCACGGAGGGAAACGATGCCACGGCGGGTATAGGGCGCAGGAACCTTGCTACAGTCCGCCTTTTCACACCAACCCTTGGGGCGTCCCTGGTGTGAGGTGCCCGCGACCAGGCCGGTGAGAGTTCCGGCAGCCATAAGGGCCATGACGAAAGAAGGCTGCATCTTTGAGCGATTGTTTTACACGAAGACGAAGCTTGGTGATGAGCGAATGACGACGTGGAGTCGATATAGAGAAGGAGGACTAATCCAGTGACTAGTTTGACAGAGGTTAAGCTTCGAAATTGCTTTTCAGCGAGTTATGAACAAGTTATAGACAATTTGTAAACGAGTATAGTAGTGTCTGTCTTTATAGAGTGGTAGAGAGAAGTAGACAAGCTAGTGAAGGTATGAATGTGATGGCTTGCTTGGTTTTTTCGATGGAAAGTGCGGCGAACCTGTGTCTTTATATACATGGTGATAACAGCACTGCCTTAAAGATAGCATGATAAGTGCCTGATCACTAGTGCATCAGTTCAGAGAAATTGCTCAAGAATGCCTTATTGCTTGGCATGGTTACTCTAATATAGGATGATTTAGCATAAGTTATACGTCCAAGCTTGATACGTCCAAGCTTGCTTGGCTCATTTGTAATATGTGTTCACCAACTTGATGTGGCAGTACCCTACGTAGAGTGAATAAGGTATAGCCGCCGGCTACAGCTAAGGCAAACGGTCCTCGGAGTTTCATTATTAGGTCTAAGTTGAATTACACTTAGACTCGCTCTACAAAGACGTCGACACCACATCGCAACAGTCACCCTCTCACGTCTATACAATAGAGCCTGCACTGTGATGGAGTCGCTCCTACTCCTGGCGCAAGCGGCAAGCCCATTTGCTTACTGATGCAACATGAGCAGCCACGTGGGCAATCTATTAAGCTTCGCATTAAGCATATAGTATCGTACAAGGGCTTGGTTTCAAGTTCGACAGGAGTCAAACAAAGCGACAGCCACACTTGGCTGAATTAAATGGCCTGATTGATGACTCGGGTGACTCGGCTCAAGTGGTCCGGAAGTCTATCATAATAACAGCTTTTACCGACTTACTAAAAACGTATGCGATTTTGGCGAGGGTAAATAATGAGTCGCGAAACTCGGCATGCTAAGAACTCACGGCCCATTGTTCCTAAATTAATATCTCCTTGTCTACCAAAGGCATACACACATACAGAGAGTACAGTAATATTTGACGCGTCAGCCAAGGGCCCTGTCTGCGAGTGTTATATAGTGCCTATTATGAACTGATACATGGGCAAGGCACGAGTGGAGCTGTAGAGCGGAGGACAATGCATATCCTCCGGCGATCAGGTCGTAAGGCTGAGTAATATCAAACGGTGGAAAGAGGCATTATCGAATAGCGAGACAATAAAAATAAACTGCTTGCATGCTTGGATGCCCGCGAGACTATGCCTTGGTGAGGAACCTGTGGCTCGTAACTCGTCGGGCAGTCGATCAAGCACTTAAGAGAATGACTTGTCCCTACTCCAATGAGACCTATATCTGGGTGCAGTTACTACAGCAGGGATAAAGACGAAATGTGCTCAAGGCGATGGTGTTCAATGCAGCTGCCACGCTCAATAGTACAACCATATACGAGTAAGTGGATTGTCAACGTTGCAGCGTGAGTGTCGAAAGCAAAGCAATGCTACAGATGAATTTCTATAAAGCCCCTGATATCCCCATAAGACAATATCATGTTGCGTGCCGGAGATGGCAGATGCAAGTGTGGGGATAGCCAGTCGATAGCACTGCGGAGGCAATGGAGCAGCGACCACGAGTCACGGGGAACCTTGTAAGAAGCGAAGCGACGACCACGACCGGGCAACATGGCTCCAGTGTCTCGAGCTTGAATGTTCGTGCCTGGATGCAATTTCCAACACTGCCAAGCGATGCAGGCTGTTGCATGATGGCCGGTTCGGCATTCGGGAGGCCGAGGTCCCGAGGGGATAGCGAGACCGAGAAGATTGTATTACGATGGTCGGTCTGCGCCTCCGACGAGCAAAAAACATGACATGGAAGTAAAGTCATCATACCATTCATACATCATACTGAGACCTAGCGCAAGAAGCTAAATCTAATACATTTAAGCAAATCGTAGTATATTTAGTAGGCTTATAACTCGAAGTATTAATATGATGTTTCGTGAACTGCAAAAAGCATATAGTGCTATATACTATATTCAAGGTCATTAGGTTACTAATAACACATGTAGAGATATTGTGCTTCTAAGGGTATGTATTTTAATACACTTAAATACTATAAAGTAAATAAT
>JAPFUP010000483.1:0-47895 GCA_030780425.1 Beauveria varroae | reverse complement strand
TAGGTACCTAGGTAGGTAGTAGGTAACTTACGGATCCGTAGTGCTTCAAGAACTATGCCATGCGATTATGATGCCTCCAGTGACTACAGAAAAGGTAGAATCGGTATTGTCACCGCACTGAAGCTGTTGTTCTGTTTGGATACTCCTCATTCATGTAGCATCCTTCTTTCGCTCTCGAACTCAGAGCGCCTCTCATTCTATCCTCTTGCATTAGAACGGTTGTTGAGCGCTCGTCGCCGATCGCATGGACTATGACCCGCTGAAATCGAGCTCAGAGTACCCCCGCTATCCGCTACCCATTGCCATGTGCCTTATTCAGACGTCTGCGTTGCCATTTTGACTTAACCTCCTTCACTACCTTTCCCTGCCAGCGGCTTGCTAAGATCAAGGGCGATCGGCGAGCATGCTGACATGGCTTTGAAAATTTACTCGCCTCCCTTTTCTCTTTAATCTGCCCAATATACACCATTGTGTCACACAAGGCTAGCGACAAGCCTCAACCATGGTATGCGGTGGACTGTTCGTATTGTTGTACTCGATACTGACCGAATCAATATCAGGGCTGCTGCTTCTCGCGATCGGCTGGTCCGAATTCTCCTTATCCTGGCGGAATCTCTAACGCATCCGCAAGACACATTAACCCTCCGCCGCTGAGTCTCGGCGAGAGCGCAACAACGCCGCCTAGCGCTGTCAATCCAGCTTCTCCTCGCCGCCGACGCCATCGTGATCGAGGACCTCTGGACGAGCACATCAATAAGCCATTGCGACGCCATGTATGGGCCTCGGTTGACCGCCAATGGACAAGAAAGCAATTAGATACGGAACGAACAGAGCTGTTTGATACCCGAGTCACCGCCCGACCAGATATTTGGCAAACACTCCACAGCGCGTTGCAGGTTCTCTGGGAGCCCCCAACGCAGGGAACAAATGACGATGGCCAGACGGCATTGCAGACTGCGCAGTCCATGCTCACAGCTGCTGGGATTTCACTGCCGACAGGAGACTTGGTGAATGGAGCGTACGACTCATTCGGCAACTATTACGCGCTACCAGAATGGGTCGTCTCCGATCCGCAAAATATGATCGAGCATGACCACGACAACGATGACATTGGCAGTGCTGACGACGAGACCCAGGCAGGTGGGGAAGATGGAGAGATGAGCAAAGGAGAAAAGGGCAAGGAGGTCGATGATGGCGAGCAGATTCAAGTTCGTGCCCGCCTCAGCGAAACTGGCAACGACATCACTGTCTCTATATCAACTACGGATATTGTTAGAAACGTCATCAGAAAGATGGCCGCCGAAACTCAGGTACATATGTTTCACGTGGACTCACTAGAGCCCAGCTAATGGCCTCTAGCTCTCCTCGGCAAAAAAGATACGCCTTGCTTACATGGGTAAAATGCTGAAAGAGACTGCGACGCTCCAATCTCAGGGTTGGCAAGAGGGCCACATTGTGAATGCCCTCGTCTTCAATCGTTAATGCTACCTCCTACTACCCCTTCTTGGACTGCCCTGCTGCTCACGACGTAATGTTTCTTTTGCTGCACGACTTTCTTTGCATATACCCTCGCACATATCACTTTCTGCCGATGAACACCATATTCGCGGCAAGGCTCGAACACCTTTTTTCCTTAGAGAATGGCCACTTTTTTGGAAACATATTGAACTATTCGTTAGCATACTAGCTGACCCCTACTGAAGCCACAATAAATGACACCTAATCACTTCCCAACAATGTATATTTCAACGGAGAACACTTTTTTTTTAATGCTTCACCTCTCTGCCTCGTAATCCATATGCGATGCTGGAGTTTTCCGTTCCAGATCCCCAAGTCTAAATCAGCGCTTATTTAATTCGATTTTAACATTTACGTCGAGCCAATCTTGTTGAGACCCTTGAGGGAGCCAAGGCTGAGTGCCAGGCCCTGCGACCTGCTTCTTATACGCACGAATCCCGTGATGGGGCCGTCTTCTCCTTCCTTTTCGATACTCAAATTGGCCAAGGCATCCTCCCCTAAAGTGAGTTAGTATGAGCATAGTGATAAAGATCATAGAGGCCAAGGAGTCATAAACATACCAAATACACTACGGGCGTACAAGTTCGCACTCAAAAATTGGCAGTCGCCCTTCAAGCTCGCCTCAGGGGTGAGGCAGTTCATGTTGGTGCATGCCATCAGCTGCTCCAGAAACTCGCGCAAAGTCTTTGCCTTAGAGTTGATGTTGACCTTGTTCTCCCATTCGAATTCTGTCCACATTGTGCGGAACTGCGTTTCTGTGCAGGTGGCGGGCTGTATATAGTCCATAATGTCAACGTGTAGGTCATTGAGAATGACTACGTTGGTATCTGTCGAGTGAGCACCATCGTAGACGACGTTGCCAAAAATGACGCCAGTATCAGTCGACGATACCTTGATGGTACATTGGACGTTGTGGAAGTCGTGGGGTCCTAGGTTCTGAGTAGTTGGCCGCTCGACGACCTTGAGGTCGCCTAGTGTGGCGAACTCGACAGAAAGGTTCTGCAGAGTTTCTGTAGTCTGGTTGACCAGTAGAACGTCGAGGACAATGTCAAATTGGTGAACCTTGACGTAGGCTTCGGCATAGACGGGATCTGAAAACCCAGTGAGCTGTACCACGCGACTGAGCTTTGACGACAAGTCTTCCGCCGTACTATCGCCACCGGTAGCGCGCTCTAGGTCAACTTCAATCTCATCAAGGCCATCGCTGGCATTTTTCTTGGCTAGCTGGCGGATTTGGATAACATCATCGACTTGAACAGCGGACTTAGCCTTTTCATGCGCTTCTTTGGCTGCACGCTTTCTCTCCTCAACCAGAACCATGGCTTTAAAGGCCTTCCTGGTGTCGTCGAGCCAGACTGCTTCCAGGTCCTTCTTCTCGAAGAATTCGGCCAGCGATCTTACGCAAGACATGATACGATCGACAGAGTCTTCATCGATTGGGGCCTTGACGAATTGTGACTGGCCAACACGAAGAATAGAAATCATGATGAGCATCGCCTCGGCGCGCAGGGCGTTTGTGCGCGATTTGTCAGAGGAAGTCTCCGAGTGGCGCATGACAAGCTTGACAAGGGCGGATGAAAGTACCGTGGCTAAGTAGTAGTCGCCATCCAGAATGAGCTGACGTAACGGTGGCTTCTGCGCGGCCTTGACGACTTCGAGTTTCGCAGCGGCAGAAGACTGGCTGGTGAGGGCAGTTTCGGTAGCATATGTTCCGTCCGCAAGGATTTTACGTGATCCAGTAGGTGCCGCCGGCTTCGACTCGCCATTCAGCTGCTGCAGCTCTTTTTCGTCACCATCTTGCTCCTCTAGCAAGCGCTGCTCGGAAGCCAGAATTGGGATCTCGCCAAGGCTGGCGCGGATACGGCGCCATGCATCACGGATGTCCTTCTCTTCCAGCGAGTACTCGCCAATGATCCATAGGATACCTCTATAGACCCTGCCGGCACGGACCTCACTCAGTGTCGAAACGAGTCTCTCGACGATTATAGTGCGCAGCGCAGGGAACTTTTCGACCACCTCCTTGACGAAGTTGATGACGTCGACAGCAGACGCATTATTGAAATCAGTGACGAAATCCATGAGTAACTCGACAACGCTGGCGGCGACCTCGGAGAACTTGATGGCACACTGGTGAATGGAGTGAATGAGAAGAGATCGGTATTCGGCGTTCTTTTCGTACTCTTGGTCGACAGTCTTGGACAGTTCCTTCTTGAGTAGCAGGACGACTTCTTCGACATTCTTGCTTGAGACCATCTCCAGGGCAATCTCGAGGGCCTTTTTGCGCACATCAATATCTGTGCTGGAGAGTACTCGAAGAATCTCCATCACAAGGTCATCAATGATTCCTTCGTTCTTCTTGCGCAGCTGATCAACACGGTTGAGGACGATGAGCTTGACATTGTTATCAGCCTCCTTGATGCTCAGCTCAATGAATTTCCCAGCAGCAGCTTTGACAGCGACAGGGTTATTTGTAAGGGCAGTCAGAGATGATGCCGCTTCGTAGACGACAGTAGAGGCATTAGCTTCGAGTAGGTCGAATATAAGTCGAAGGTAGCGAGCCTAGTCCGAGTCAGTAAGCGTAAGAAATGGCTGCGGTTCAGCCTACTTTATTCTGAGTGTTCTGAACAGCATCCTTGCGAATAAATTCAAGCTCAACGAGCTGCAGCAAATCGTCGGCGTTCGGGATGCCGTCAAAGACAGAGCTGAGGTACACCAGCGCAGCCTCGTGATCAATGCTGGAGAGCGCAGCAAAGGCGTTGCGCTTGCAGGTGGCGTCTGTTTCACCACTGAGGAAAGCAGAGATGAGATCTGCGGCATCGGGAATGAGGCTGGGCGAATGCAAGTATATCGAGGAGACGGCGAAAACAGCGTTCTTGCGAACATACGCGTGGCGGTGCTCAAGGCAGGATCGGGCAGACGAGAGGAGGGGCTCAATGAGTTCGGGCTCGCGCAGCTTGCAGAGGAATCGTAAAGTGTTGCCTCGAATATACTCGTTTGCGTGCTGTAGATCATTGCGTATGCCGTTGCTGCACCATTCAGTCAGTGACAATATGCGACAGAAGGGCAAGTGTCAGTCGCACCAGACAAGGATCATTTCTTGCTTGAGTTTGCCAGAAGCGTCCAGCTTGGGACAGATTTCGTAATAGAAGTACAAAAGCTTTTTAAGGGGCTTGTACTTGGAGGGCATGACGAATCGAATAATGTGCATAAGGAGTGTCGGCATTGAGTCGCCATTGAGCATAATGGTCAGGATGCGCTTCATTGTGTCGACCTTGCTCTCGTCTGTGCCCTTTTCCAGCTGCATTCGCAGATCAGAGACAGTGGGCACATCGGCCGCATTGTCCTGGTGGACGAGACTGTATGCGTTTTCCAAAAATCCCGACATGATTTGTTATAGATCAGGGGTTCGTGATTCGTCCGTGGATGTGTTGTGAGGAAATTTGGTTTTTCAATCGGTAGTCTGGGCCATGGAAAGACGAATTTGAATAACAGTGCCAACGCTGAAGCTGCCGGAGTCGCCAGCAGTCGTAAAGGCAAGCTCTGAAATTGGCACCCTCTGCTCGTGATGATCTGGCTGCTCCTGATCCATCACCGCTGGACAGGTGGCACTAATAAGCGAGGGGAGACGTGGAGTGTCGATGCACGTGATTCTTCCACCCAGCATGCCCCACCATGAGCGCGCCCGCTGTAGGTGAAGCTACTGAAGCTCCGGGGGCGTGTTCGCAGCTTGGCCAAATTTCTGCGACGAACAAAAAGCGCAGCCATGAGTACCTCCCACGAACCTTTCTACCTGCGCTACTAGTGAGTTGTTTTGAATATTTTCATACTAACGTACTAACGTACTAACTACTGTCAGCTCTGGCCATTCCGGTCGCTTCGGCCACGAGTTCCTAGGTCGGTGGCGCTTCACTTCTGCGACTGGGCGTTGGCTAATGCACTTTTTACAGAATTCGATATAAGGGTTGTGGGAGACGGCCGCAGTGCGGTCGCACGATATGCCAATAACTCGAATTACCGAAACGACAGCTTGATCCGCAAAGAGAGTACGCGCTCATCGACTTTCACAATTTGCTTAATGCAGTCGCTAATGAGGTTGTCAGTGTGCGTGAGCGCTACCATTGTCGATGAGATAAAGCGTATCATCAAATCCAGCGAGATTACCAAGTACGCTTACCCTTCATGCACCAATAACTTCGAGCTTCCTGACCATTCATAGGGAAGACGACTCCAAGTGGCCTCAAAAGAACAAGGACGGTCGTCAGCAGCTAGAAATCCGACTCGGGAATGACCATATTTCATTCGAGGTCGGTAGATAAATATTACAGAATCAGATGTATGCTAACAGCCATAGACTGCCAAAATCGGATCACTAGTCGATGTCACAGAGTCAGCCGACCCCGAGGGCCTCCGAGTCTTCTATTATCTTGTTCAAGATCTTAAGGCACTTGTTTTCAGCCTCATTGCATTGCATTTCAAAATCAAGCCTATTTGATGATACCCAAATTCGGAGTTCCGGGATGTGGGCCAGGGATGCCATTTGCTGGTTCACAATGGCATCATGCGCAGAAAAGTTCCTTCAAATATCATGAATAATACTCTTGGCCTTGGTCAGTGCATCAATATGCCAATTGCAGCCTTCAAAGTTGATGGCTTCTCAAGTGAGCGCAAATGCGTGGATGGCGATTAAAGATTGAGGCCTGTTCGGTGCTGTCGCCATTCATTCAACACTACCTACTTTCACCACGAGTTTGGCTATCTTTTCATCTTGTGGCTGTCTCGGGGGAGGCTATTTTCTACTGTTGTTTTCTACTGAATAGGTAATTGTTAATCAGTGAACCATTCGTTAAATACAGTACACAGCGATGTAAGTACACACTGGGCGCCGCTGCAGCTTTCCGTCACATTCACCTGCCCAGGTACCTACCAAGCCTACATGCCTAGCTTGCCGTTCAAATATGCACAGCAATAAACACCTACCTCACTCAGAAGATCCTCAATTTTCGTCTTCGACTGTACTTATCCTTTGGATCGGTACTATATACTGCACGGCGTCTTTATTCACCTACGTAGGGAGGTAGTTCCGTAGGGAGGTACTTATATGTTGCCTAAATAGTTGCCTAGGTAGGTAGGTAGGTAGGTAGTTTAATTCAGTCAGTGGAGCCATGCTTGGGCTTCTCAGATCGCGCCTGCGACCCATGTAGAGGCGGGTATCCCCCGCAGATATCGGACGTTGTGCGGTACCTCGAGGCTACAAGCTCTCCAGCTCGAGGCCCTACCTAATCCCGCCCGACTACCTACCTTACCTACCGCCAGCTGGAGGGGCAGCACCCGTCTCGGTATCAGTGTCGGTTTCTCCACACATGTCAACCCGAATTCGCCTCTCAAACCTTCTTCTTTCTCGCCTTCTGCACTTGACCCTATAGCCTGTATCCACGCAACTATCGCTTGCCACTGTACTGGAGCGCGATATAATCTCACGATCAAGGCGATTTGGGCCTACGATCCGCAGACGACATCCATAGGTACGCTACGTTCAGAGAACCTGTCAGCCGATCGGTCAAAGTGGTGAGACCGTCACCCCATCATTCTCAGCAAATAGACGACGCTCGAGAAACGCAATCGCCTGTTTGGTGTTGCAGCAAAATTTGGGGCTTTGTACCCCCTTTGATTGGCGGCATCTTCTTCGCTGACGATTTCCCGCCATCATCGTCGTAAATTATCACCGTACGCTCGGTCGCAACAATGCCGACCCCGTCCTCAGAACCACCGCTCGATCCTTCGTCACCGTCGTCTTACAACTTTTCAACCTGTCCCGACGAGTTACAGCATTTAACTCACATCTCTCAGACATCCCATGAAGAAATGACTCCCGGGTTGCAGTCGACGCCGAACAGGCGGAGCCAGTCGCCTCGCGACGCCCCGTCTGTCGACTCGGACCAGTCACGGATCATGATAAGAGAGGATTCTCAGGTCACAGACGATCGCATCTCCGCCGAGCCCTCATCACGGGCGACTACAGTATCCCCACCTCCTCGATCTAGCGCGACCGGCGCAACTTCGCCTCCTCCCGACGTCGGCAACAGCAAACAGCAAGACCTCGAGCGTCGGCTTGCCACCGGCCAGAAGGCTGTGATGGGTAGTCCATCTCCGACTAGTATCTCCAGCAGAAAAGGAACGGACGACAACGAGTCCGAAACATGCGACGACGATACGCAGAGTTCATGTTATACTGGCCTCGACTACTCCAATAAGAGAGTACGCTTTGTCGTCCCATTCCATCAGGCAGAAAACTAATAGACCCAGTCCATTCCCTTTAGTCCGTCATCCTACCTACGGCCGGGTACAAAATTCCACGGCACACAACAGTCTGAACGACAGGTATATGATGTTCAGGTCGAAATAAAATATGTCGACATGCGCGAGTCTTTCCTGTGCGGCTATCTACGTATTCAAGGTCCGTATGCTTGCGTCGCTCGGCAAGTTTGTGTCGTTGTCCCGACTGTTTCAGCTTACAGCTCTGATAGGTCTCACGGAGGATCACCCAACCCTCACGACATACTTTGAAGGCGAAATAATTGGAACAAGGTATAGCTTCCTCACACAGCACGACGACTGGGGTGCCAATGCCAAGGTAGATTTAAGCCACTGGGGCAAGTTTGGTGCGTTTCGGCCGTATCAGAAACAGGCAAAAAAGGGGTCTGTCTTGATACCCGATGTTGCTCAAAAGGAATTTATATTTATGCGATGGAAGGAGCACTTTTTGGTGCCGGATCATCGCGTTCGCACAATTCACGGGGCTAGCTTCGAGGGCTTCTACTATATATGCTTCAACCAGGTCAAAGGAGAAGTCAGCGGCATCTACTTTCATTCAAAGAGCGAAAAGTGCGTTGGTCTCTTTCTTTTTTTCTCCTGCGACGCTAACGCTGTGCAGATTTCAACAGCTTGAGTTGAAGCATGTCCCCGATCGAGGATGCTTTATGGCTATGGAATTCCGATAATTTTCATGCCAAGCGGATCCATCTGTAAGCTGCAAGTTTGCAACGGAGACCGAGCAGCACATTATGGCGCAGATGTTGCTCTCACGGAATTCGACTTCATCAGGTTCGTAGCATGCATGGTCTTTATAGTTTTGTCGTCGGAGTTGACCTGTTGAACAGATTGATGGGTTTTTGCTTGGGAGCCGGAAAGGGGGTGTTGAGTTTACGGATATCATGAGGCCCAGTTTGGTTGACAAATCATGCATCTAGCTTCTAGCTAGTTATCACTTTGGAATTTCCTAAAATACCCGCGGCGAAATGGATTCAGTTCGTTGGCGGTGGTTCCGACGTCACTGATAATTGTTCTCCCAGCATATGCCGCGAGCGCCTCGTTAGACACTTCATCATCCGGTATACGTCGGTACGTAATCAGCCGTCGCGACCCTGTTGATGTTAGCCGCTGCCAGTCTCCCAGCGCCAAAAAGGGACTAGACTTACATTTGTTGAAAACCTGGACGCAATTAGCCACGATCTCGAGACTCGGGTGCGTTGGGGCTGGGATTTGTTGGTCCTCTTCATTGGCTGTGGGCATCCAGAAAGAGAGTCTGGCATTGTCGACGAGTGTTTCCACTGCAAGGACGAGGATGTCGTCGAGTATTGCCATGAAGCTATATGGCTTCTTTGGAGGCACGAAGTCGAATTTCCTTTGCACGTCAGCAGCTACCCGTCCTCACTTTGGTCGTCGCAACTCACATTCCATGCTTAAGGCCGCGCTCTACAAGCCACGGTGTCTTGTTAGGGTCCTTCAGCCCGAGTACTCGCAGTCCTTCTCTTACTCCATAAGGTGGATCGCAGACAATGCCGTCCCAAACTCTCCGTCTTCGGATTGGGCTATTCGTGACATCAGCAGCAAAGACGTCACCAAGCAACGACTCGATGTTGTATTGTCCAAAGTTTCCTTTGAGACTCTTTCCGTTGCCCTCACCTCGAATGCTCCGTCCGTCTATATCACTGCCCCAGCTCATTGCACCAAAGTGGGCACATGCAATGGGAAATGACCCTGTTCCAACGAACGGGTCGTATATAATTTTGCCAGGGGCAGCTAGCGCAATATTTGCCGTTATAAGAGCAAGCTCAGAATCCATGCTCGTCGTCGATATGTACTGCCGTTTCTTCAAATCAAACTTGAGTACAACGTCACGAGCAGAGTTGGCAATGAAACGCCCCAAGTGGTAGTAGTTGGGGTGCTCGACTCCCATAGGAACACTGTTCCACGGCCAAAGCTCTAGTATTGTGAAGATCTCGTCCGGGTTGTTCATGATGATGTGTCCCTCGAACGGCAGAAATCGAAAGTTGTTGATCACAGAAAGCTGGCTGGGCTTGGACCGTGATCCTTGGTATGAATCAAACACGAACTTGAATGAAGAGTCCTTGTATCTTGGCCACTTCGAGCTACTTTTCGCTTTGACGGAATCATTGAGCTCCTCCAGGTTCTTACCCGAACCCCACAGCTCGTGAATTGACTGTGCCATGATGGACCGACGTATCAGCCTCTTTGCTGCATCCGCAGAATGCAGGCGCACGGTACACAGCGGTGACTAGAAGATGTCAGTAAAGTTCAAAGTCCCGATTTATGTATCTTACTGCTTCATCATATTGTATTATCTCCAAGTGCACGCCCTCAATGATCGCAAGCGCCTGGATTTCGGGAACGCGAAAACTCTCGTGAGCCTGTGCAAATTTGATGATAAAGTCTATCATGGCTGCAACAGCGGATACAGGTCGTAAGGCACAAAGCTAACCAACTCAGTGATGCCGAAAACACCAGAAGCAAGATGTGAATGGCGGCAATGCCAGGCAACACGAAACGACGGTTGAATTGCAGGTAGTCACTCGAATTGCAGGGTAAGTGGGACTGTCGAGATTTTTTGTGGCACGCCGCCGAAAACGCTGGTGCTTCAACCTGGCTTCCATATGCCAACCAGTTTCTCTACCTAGGCAGCTCAACTGCGCTGAACCGTAAATGAGTGCGAACGGTGGAGGCACTACGGAGGAATGGATTCACAGGCTGTCCCATCGGTCTACCAGAATACGCAGTGCACCTTCACCACCGCAAGTATTGAACCAGGCGAATCACTGGCAAAACGACGACCAGCTGCCAGCTTTCGCAGTAAAGATTTCATACACAGGGTAGGGCCAGCTTTAAAACACATACAAGTAGGCAAGCACTCATGAAAATTAGGTCGATGTTATCTCATCGGATTGCTGGACTGCTGCTCTGGAGCAACTGATACAGAGTACACCCATACAATATTACAGAGTCAAGGCCACTCTGAGTCAATTGTTCGAGAAAACCTTTTTCACAGAGCATGTTAAGACTGGTTAGATTATACACGCATGCGGCGAGCAGCATTCTGACGTGGTACAGGAAGTATTTCCATGCTCTCGGAAGGGAGTGCCACCTCAGGCAACACTTTCGTACTTTGCAAAGGTCGGGAAACCACCAGTAACACAGTTCATTTAGCTAACACATGATCTAGGGAAGCTTAATCTCTATCTTGACAGAGAAACATACGAGCGGTCAGGTCTATCCGGAAAAATCGATGAACGGACTGGCAACAGAGAGATGCGGTCAAAGTGGTGTAAGTATTCGTGGACATTCCTGGAGGACCCATGCTAATATTGGACAGACGTCACCTACGACTTGCAAAGTCCTTCCATGCAGCATGGCAAGCGAGGCTTCGACCGACTGCTTTACGGCTGCAGAAGCATATCAGACCAGACACTGAACTGGGTGTGTACGCTGGAAACATCATGTAGGCCTTGCTATCCACATCCCACTACTTCGTCCTGACAAAGCTCAAGCCGAAAAACCAACAACACTTGGCCAACTGCCATACACAGAGGTGCTATCAAAACCAGTCGTTTCGAGACACATCGAAACACACCGAGTCATAACGCCCACAATTCCCGGCTTCGAGGAAAATGGGCGATGTGGCCAAGACACAGCAGCGGAGCTGTATGAATGGATCTCACTTGTACGTCTGCAAAGCCCTCGAGTCCTCCATAAAGATAGCCTTGATGCGTATATCTCGCGGTACAGCGTGCCAGATTGTCCGCCAGGCAACACGAGCGTTGGTCACATCAGCTGGGATGGGCTGTTGAGTTCTTCGTGGGTGTCGACAATGGTATCCGCACTCATGGCGTCTTGCCCAGAAGCGTCGTGGTTCGCGATAAGTGCAACCGATGCGGTAGCAGGTGGATTGGGCGGCAAAAGCGAAATCACAGTCCTGAAGCCACCGGGGCAGAACTCTAGATTTCTGATGTGGGATGTCAAGCATAAATAAGATCTCATACTCGCTTCGGCTTAGTGCTTCTCTCCTCGCCAAGTCCCTGGTCTGTAATGGCATCCTCGACGAGTTTTCTGAGATCCGCCTGGCCCTCTGGTGTGTTGAAATCATCGCGCTGGGCAAACTCCTCAATGCGACGCTGAAACTCCGAGTCCACCTCGGCTGGAACCTCAGCTTCATTTATAGTTCCGAATGTAACTTGCATGCCCTTCGGGGGTGAAGCGAGCCCGATTGGTAGTGCAGCGGCACCCGAGCTAGTCTGCCGAGCAGCTTGTCCGGGGTCCAAAGAGTTCAAGTAAGCCGCAACCTCGGGGAAGTCAGCGTCGCCTGCAATCCTCTCGGCAGCTGTGAGGCCTTCGAGGCCCTTGTGCTGGACATGGACGCCAAGATCGACCAAAGTCTTGGCCGCGCCAACCGTTTCGACTACGAACAGGGCAGTTTCGTTGTCCTCGTCCTTGATGTTGACATCAACATTTAGCTCGTTGATCAATGCCCGAAGGAGATCAAGGTGGTTGTAGCTTGCGGCAGCGTGTACCAAGGAATAGCCATGCTCGTCTTGCGATTTTGCAATTTCTGGATTGTCTCGCAAAAAGGGAAGAAGAGATGGGCTATTGTCTGCAGCTAGCAGAAAAGGATTCGGTGCCATTTTGGTGATGCTGAGCGTAGTTTGGTGGAGGAGGAAAAATTGACGTTACGCCCGCTTCAGTGGCAAAGTGGGTAAGCTGGGTCATGGAAGTCAGTACTGGATAAATACAGAGGAAGTGAGGGAGACAGAAGTTCCGCTCGGTACCTGGCCCTTGCTGCATATAAATTCGTAATCTTTACTTTCTTACATCTAACCATCTCTACTTGGCTACTTAAATTCTCAATATACTTAGATCCCGCAATCAAAAAGCACACTGTAACGAATTTACAATATAGAATGGCTGCCTAATGTCAGCTCGTATCTCGCTGCTCCTTCCTGCTGTGCTGTGCCACCCATGCATAACTGCAAAAAAAACTAACGCTGTTCTAAACAGAGCTATCGCGTATGCTGACTAGTCCCCGATGAAGACTCATTCATTTCTGTGGGCAAAATTTGTAAAGAAAGAACCGAGGCCGTGTACCTCACGGTCAGGAAGTTTTCGCCTCGAAGTGCCTGGCCGACTGAGTCACAAATTCACAACCCGCAGCTCGGGTGGGGCAGATAATGATTCTGTCTTGGAAACTAACTTTGGCTGTTTGCTGAACTTCGAGCATTTACATGACTTTACGCACTTGTCGCAGAGTCTACTGTCACGAAAGCCCACATTATTTAGAGTGATAAACTCTCTGTTTCGCTTTAGGGCTCCGCCGCTTGCGACTTTGCCGACAGCGATATATGCCGTGCGGTTGAATCTCTTGAAGAACGGCACCAGTCCAAACGACGGAGAGACCCATGATTACCGGCACGAGAAGCTATCTCAAAATAGCCCGAATAGGCTCTCTCACGGCGACTACCAAATCAATCCTCAAGGACTCGCGCAGTTATTCTAACATGGCTGGGGTCCCGTATATTGAGCAGGACCACGACCAGATGTCCAAGCTCATGCAGTCATTGGAACAATACAGAAAGGAGCAACGCCGCGGCAAGGCGTCCGTGAAAAAGAATCCATTTCAAGTCAAAGAATCACCAAACAACATCACAGTCGACTCGTGGCGATTTCAGGAATGGGACTACAAGCGACGTGATCTGCCAGTGTACGCCCGTGGTCTGTTCACCACCAAGACAAGCAAGAACCGCTACGAGATTGCTGTGCGAGGCTACGACAAGTTTTTCAATGTCAACGAAGTAGAAGAAACTAAGTGGGACAACATTCTGACAAGAACACAAGGGCCCTACGAACTCACGCTCAAGGAAAACGGATGCATCATCTTCATTGCTGGTCTTGAGGACGAGACTCTCATTGTTTGCAGCAAACACTCCACAGGAGATCGTGGTGGCGAGATAACGCATTCAAAGGCTGGAGAAGCTTGGATAGTGAAACAGCTTCAAGCTCTTGGTAAGACGAAGCATGACCTCGCCCGAGAACTTAGACAGCGCAATGTGACGGCTGTGGCCGAGCTCTGCGACGACGCCTTCGAGGAGCATATCTTGGCTTATGGACCGGAAGATGCCGGCCTCTATCTACATGGAATTAATGTTAATGTGCCCGAATTCACCACATACCCCAGCACAGCTGTTCAGCAATTTGCCGAGGGCTGGGGTTTTCGCAAGACCAACTATATCGTGTTTGAGGACGTCAACAAGGTCAAAGATTTTCTCGAGGAAGCAGCCATTACCGGCGCACACGACGGTCGAGATGTGGAAGGCTTTGTCATTCGTTGTCGGATGTCAGGTAGCCCTGGCAATATCCCATTTCAGGATTGGTTTTTCAAGTTCAAGTTTGAGGAGCCATACCTCATGTATAGGCAGTGGAGAGAATGTACCAAGGCATTAATTATGGGCAAGCCGCCCAAATTCAAGAAGCATGTTGCCATTACCGAAGAATATCTTCTGTACGCCAAGAAGCGCCTGACTACGAACCCTGGGCTTGCAAAACTCTATAACCAAAATCATGGGATCATTGCCCTGCGCAACGAATTTCTCGACTACAAGAATATCAAGGGCAGCGATGCTGCAAATATGGATCAATCCGATGCGATAGTCATGGCAGAGATCACCAAGGATGTTGTTCTGGTGCCAATAGCAACCATTGGATGCGGAAAGACTACGCTTGCTTTGGCATTGAAAGAGCTTTTCGGCTGGGGACATATCCAGAATGATAACATTTCTGGAAAAGGGCGACCTCCCCGATTTACCAAGGCAGTGCTGGCGCAGCTCGAAGAGCACCCTGTTGTGTTTGCCGATCGCAACAATGCACAAAGACATGAGAGAAAGCAAATAATCTTCGACACCAAGACTCAGCATGAGTCAGTTAAGCTGGTGTGCCTCAATTTCCGTCACGACCAAGAATCTCTTGAAGAACTTCGACAGGTGACGCGCGACAGAGTCATCCAACGTGGGGATAATCACCAGACAATACATGCCGCCAGCGACCAAGACAAATTCCTTGGGGTCATGGATGGTTTTCTAGGGCGCTTCGAGACTTGCTCCCCCTTTACTCGGCCAGACGACGGGTTCGATGCTTTCATCGACTTGGACCCTATCGCAGGAAGCCGGAAGAACCTGAACACCGTGGTTACAAGGCTTCATGAAATTTTCCCCAACATAGTCAAGGAGTTGCCAAAAGCTGAGGAGCTTGACAAGGCGCTCGAGTCTGCGCTCGGCTTCAAACCAGATTTTAGGCACGACATTCCGGACCGAAAGGGCAGACAACCAGCCAAGCAGCAACAGAGGAAGGAGAACAAGCCCAAGGAGCTTGAATACATGTCCATCGCTGTCCCTGGAACTATCGTCAATAGCACGCTCGACAAGGTTTTCGCCTCGTGTGACAAAGAACTATCGCGCAGCTACATGCAGCTCAAGCAAACTCGCAGAATACAGATGACTTTCCACGTAACGCTTTTGCATAGAGCCAACGCCAAGCAGTTCCCTGAGCTCTGGCAGCGTTACCTTACTCTGCACGATAATGCTGGTAGAGGGGCTGGAAAGCTTGGCGAGTGCGATGTAGTCATGGAGAGGGTAAGGCCTGATGAACGGAAGTTGCAGACAACAAGCTAATCATGACAGGTTGTTTTCGACCAGCGCATCATGGCGATTGTAGTCCGGATTGATGACAAATCTAACACATGGAAATGCGCGAACCGCGTTGCGCATATAACCGTAGGTACGAGAGACAGCACAGTCAAGCCCAAGGAGAGCAATGATTTGTTGGCAAGGTGGCTCGATGATGGCCCTGATGGTACCGTTCGTGAGGTAGTATTTACAGACAAAGTCACAGTGTCGTGTGAGGTCCACTCAGTTCTGTCGCGATGACTCTGGGGGCAACTCCCTTGGGTAGGAGTACGATGGACCTGATGCAATTTCTCCTAGCTCTTACAGACCCTCGATTAGATATAATTTGAACGAACCATCAGTATATTGCATAGGTAACCGGAGGGCTGTCAAAGCGCTAATGCACTCTTAAAATCTAATTAATGAAGCGCGGTGTTTGTCGAGAGCACATAAAACCGTGAGGTTAACGTAGGTTACTCGTCATCTAGTATCCTTGTTGCTATCTTTCCGAAGAATGGAACTTCAAATCTGGATCGAGTTAGCTCCAATCGCTGCACTATCTGATGTGCTGTTAAATACCTGTCTAGTATTTCAGCGTCACGGTATGCTTTGAGCGAGAGAAACCCAATCAAGGCGAGGTCGGCTAGGAAAAAGACCCAGCTGAAGAATTTCGACCACGAGAAGAGGAGGTGGAGTATCATGATAGCCGTAAACAGTAATGCAGATTGCCAGGCGTGAAATCTTGAATTGTTAGAAATATCATACAACGTAGGGGTTTGACTTGGCCACACCTGACGTAGTCGCTGTTTCTCTCTAGTATTAGAAGCACAATGGCGCCGACCGGCGGAAACGCCAAATATGCAAGACAAGCTTCGTAGTCGAGCCTGAGCCCGAGGCTTGTGTCGAATCCGCTTACTTCCGCCACAGGATATGCGTCAGGCAAAGAATGTGCCGCGAGTGCGGCGCTTCCACCAGACCAACCGCTCGTCTGACCGTCGAATCCTGCCCAGGCCCTTTGGGGCTGTGGGTGCTGTAGCGGAGGCGGACTGCGAGCGGCATTGACGGGCGAAAATGGTCTCTTGCTCGCATCTGTGGAAGCCCGCGGGGATACGTTATACTCGGGAGAGGCTACTCGGCCGTGCTCGGGTGGCGAGGACTGGTACGGCGCAAAATCCATCCCAGGAGCTGGTTAAAGGCGCTGAGTCGAGGCACGCGTCGAAACAGGGCTTGTTTCTTTACAACGAAGAAGGCTTTGCGAACTCGCCAATCGTGATGTTGAAAGTCGGTATCCGATTGGTATACAAGGCCGAAGCTGTTAATGAACAAGGCGGGGTTTTGTAGTTTTGCAATGAAGAGTCGAAGATGATCGCGTAGAACGTCACATGGGCCGCGACAGCTTGAAGCTCCTGTGGGGTTGCATCAGGCGCTTTCATCAGGCGCATTCATCTTGCCCCAACGCAGCGTATTCAGAGGTACCTGTAGAAATACTTAAGAGGTACCTTACCAACCTAGGTACCCACCTAAAAGTACCTGATTAAATTGAAATTGAAGTACCTAACTATGGTACGCACTCACTTTGACAACACATGCACACTGGCACTTGTTTGTCTACAGAGTATTCCGTACAGCGGCGTTGTAAATCTTCTTCCCTGTACTATGATTTTTCGAAGGCCTCAATACCTAACTCCAGCTTGCGATTCACTCATGTAAGCTTGACCTGGTATTTCTTTTGGGCAGTGAACGCTGATGACCGGGCCTCTCATGATGAATACGCCAGAGAAATGTGCTTGATTCAGTGTACAGTATATCAATTAATTTTCTATCATACAATGAGCTGCGTGTTGCCGCAACACCCGCATCTATTCCTCCTTGAGCTGCTCTTTTCTGCCCTCCAAAGCCAGCCACAAGTTTTTGCTTCCACCCTCCAGAGTGGCAGTGATTCCAAGACCAGCGCTTTGCAAAATATGAACCAGCTGAGCGCGTAGTCCGTCCAGGCCACCAGAAATGCCGCCAATCCAGTTGACGCCAGCCTGATCAAAGACCTTACCCTCGATGCGGCCGCCGACCAGGGTCAATTTTGCAAGGCCGTTCTGACAGATAGGGTCATGGTAGCCAGGGCTCTTCTTTCTCGTTGGCGCTGGGAACCTGCTGGGGGCAGGGGATAGGATGCTGAGCGCAGCAGCGAGATGGATGGGCGACACCGCGGGCATGACGAGCGCGGCCAAGGGACCAACCATGAGGGGCTCTATTTGGCTGTAGGCCGACTCAGAAGTTACCTCCGCGTTGTGAATGGCTTGGTATGCCGCTTCTGACAGATCGTGGGTAATCGAACCCTTCCAAGTGCGCGCCGTAGGGCCCAGAGCCGCAGCCGCCTCTGGGTTGTAGAACTCGACAATTTTGAGAGCAACGTCAAACATATTTGTACGCAGCACTTGCAGCTGCACGCTGTTGCTGATATCGATTGGCTGCCCATCTGGTCCCGCGATTGTAGACGAAACCGCTGATACGGCCTTTTTGAGCTCCCGCCGCACGGCAGCCCATTCGACTGCTGTCAGATTGCTGTGTTGAAAGAAGAGGACCAATGGTGTTGTGCGCAGTAGAGATGTGTAAGTTCGAATCAATTGACTTTTTCGCGTCTCTGCTGGTCGTGCGCTTGGAGGCTTTGTCGCAGGCGAGAACTGAACGGGTGCGTTTGCGGCACCAGAATGCGTGAGGCTGGCTGCAGCATATCGTCGACGAAACGGTTCGCGATTAATTAGGGGAATGCGGGTTGCAATTGGCCTGTTGACAAGGCCCAAAAGGATGCGCTCGAGAGACCCTGGAATCCGCTGCACCATCCTGAGCAGATTGGTACTTTTCCCGGCGATGTCGATGACAGAGAGCATGGGGACTGATAACAACAGTCGCAGCAATCGAGCTTCAAGATAGTAGTAACAATTTGGCAATTCTCGGGAGAACCATCTGCCGCTCCGGCACGCTGGCCAGGTTATAATGTGAGCACAGTGAGAGGCTTGGCTTGGTGTGGGCCGAGCCGGGCCACTAAATACCTACGTAGGGTAGGTAAGGTATTACCTAAATACCCAAACTACCTTACCTAGGTAGGTACCTACACGACCAGGCTGCCAGAGTGATGGCGCGTGCTGTGCTTAGCAAAGATTAGCCCACCCAGCCTGGCGCCTGCCTCACTGCTTCACTTCCCTTCGCGCAAGCAATTCATCAAGTCAGACGCCCGTCTCAGCGCACGCAATCGTATTCCGCTGTATAAATTTGGCTCAAGGATACCGAATTACAGTTTCTTTGTTTCCGATAAATCGCTTGCATCTGCACTTGCTGCTCCAGCAAGAACAGCGCCGCGCTCAAACATTCCATAGCCGCCACCCTCATCTGCTATCATGTCGACACTCGAAGAGCTCGAGGATCTGGATCGCCGGGATAAGAATGATAAGAAGAGAGAGGAACGCGATGGAAAGGGCAACAAGAACCCAGAGGGGGATGAGGAGATGAAAGAGGCCGATGAAGAAGAAGACATCCTAGACGAGGAGGTCCTGGGACTCAGCACGCAGGACATCCTGACAAGGAAAAGGCTTCTAGAGAATGACTCTCGCATCATGAAGAGCGAGCTATCGCGTCTCTCTCACGAAAAGGCAGCCATGGGCGAAAAAATCAAGGAGAATGTGGACAAGATCGCTAACAACAGGTACGTGGAGGAGTGGTAACGCCGCTACTATACCGCGCTAATTTGGCCAACAGACAATTACCTTACCTTGTCGGGAACGTAGTCGAGCTCCTAGACCTGGATCCTACTGCCGAGTCGTCCGAGGAGGGCGCCAACATTGACCTCGACGCCACACGTGTTGGCAAGTCCGCCGTCATCAAGACGTCTACGAGACAAACAATATTTCTTCCACTTATTGGCCTTGTCGACTCGGAATCGCTTAAGCCCGGTGACCTTATCGGTGTGAACAAAGACTCATACCTGATTCTCGACACGCTACCCGCGGAGTACGACAGCCGCGTCAAGGCCATGGAGGTCGACGAGAAGCCTACTGAGCAGTATACCGACGTTGGTGGCCTAGACAAGCAGATTGAAGAGCTCGTCGAGGCCATCGTATGGCCCATGAAGGAAGCAGATCGATTCAAGAAGATTGGCATCAAGGCTCCCAAAGGTACGGGCGCAGTGCCTCCGCCTATACTGTTACTAACATTTATTCTCAGGCGCGCTCATGTACGGCCCTCCCGGAACTGGCAAGACTCTGCTGGCCCGAGCGTGCGCGGCGCAAACTGAAGCCACGTTCCTCAAGCTCGCTGGTCCTCAACTGGTGCAGATGTTTATCGGTGACGGTGCGAAGCTGGTACGAGACTGCTTCGCCCTTGCCAAAGAAAAGGCGCCTGCCATCATTTTCATCGACGAACTCGACGCCGTTGGCACAAAGCGCTTCGATAGCGAGAAGAGCGGTGATCGTGAAGTGCAGCGTACCATGCTGGAACTGCTCAACCAGCTGGATGGCTTCGCCTCAGACGACAGAATCAAGGTACTGGCTGCCACAAACCGAATCGATGTCTTGGATCCCGCCCTGCTGCGGTCCGGACGTCTGGATAGAAAGATTGAGTTTCCTCTGCCCAACGAGGAAGCTCGCGCTCAGATCCTCAAGATTCATTCCCGTAAAATGACTGTGGATCCAGGTGTGAATTGGGGCGAGTTGGCAAGAAGCACAGACGAGTTTGGCGGTGCCATGCTCAAGGCTGTTTGTGTGGAGGCTGGCATGATCGCATTGCGCTCTGGCAAGAACAAGATTGGCCACGAACATTATGTGGACGCCATCGCTGAAGTGCAAGCAAAAAAGAAGGATGTAAGTTTTTTTGGCCTACTGGCTACAATCAGCTGCTTGCTAATAGTCGAACTCAGACGGTCAATTTCTACGCATGATGTCGTTTCTCGGAACAAGGGCGTTTTACGACATGTACTTTGGTGCTGCTTGGCCCGGTCGGTGCGCGCGGGTGGATGCGCTCTGTGTAAGACTACCTATTACTAGTGAATATACCACTGATGCACTGCAATGCCGATTGCTGATGGGTGTAACGGAATCTTTCACGTAGAGCGACGGAAGCGATGTAGAACGTCCTGGCTGCTGGACAATTCGGTCATATTAGGCAGGCCGCCAGGCAATGCACTGTTTTCTCCACTCTCGAGAGCCGGGAGCCGATTTGGGACCGACCTTGGCAATTCGGTGTCACCTCCTGCTACGGCTTTTGGGGTCTGCTGCAAAAGGGGGTTGCACCAAGCAATTACCATTCGCATTACTGTAAGGGCCAGCCTCTCCGCCCTAGAAAAGAAATACGATATTTATTATTTCAGATGCTTCGGCGTGGCCCAGTGACTCCGAGAGGCCCAAGTGTCGGTGTTGTACCATCAAATGTGCCGGTAGACGAGATGAAGCCGAGCGTGTGACTATACATACTTTGATTGTTCAGATAATTCAACTTTCTCTCGCCTTTACTGGCTCCGAGACTATATTAATATTGGGACTCCATCTCGGTCTTAACTTCGAGCCGACACTATATTGAGAAGAGGAATATCGTTCGTCAAGATGCTCTAAATCAACGAGGTCCTTGCCGAGACGGCATCAGAGGTCACATCTGTGGGCGAGACAGTCCCTACCTAGGGAGCGCAGTACGTACCAGTCGTTCTTCAGGTAGTACGATAGAACCTAACTGTAACAGAAAATAAGCTTAAAGAGCTTGTTATGCATCAAACCGCACCTGTCAGAGAAGAGGCCGAAAAACAAGCTACTCAGCCGCGAACCCAACTAGGAAGCTCGAGCTAGTAAATAGCTTTCATATCGGCTCGACTCACTCGCTTAAGAGAATTTCATTTAGCTACCATATCATCAGGTTTATTTAAAAGAGGGCTGCGTAAAATACTATCCTAATCGAAACCCAATAAACTGCGTTGTTCCGCACTTCTCCCAAGCATAGTAGGGCATAGCCTAATGCCACTACAGGATGACCTTAACCGCATGCATGCCTGCGAGAACAGTTTTCTCTACTCGACAGTGACTTCACTAACAACCCACAACACAAGTCCTCGTGTGTTAATCTTATAAGTGATAATAGCGTTAACTAGTTGACAGTCCGCTCACCACTGCAATGCGAGCAGTAGTAAGTGCATGTCAAGCCAACAAATACGCTGCCTTCTCCAAGCCCAGAACAGTCATAAAATGAGCTGGCCACAGAGATGCTGAGGGCGGCGGGTTTCAAATAAGAAGCTTCGGTTTGTACGAAGGGAAGGGGTGATTTAGATGAAGAGACTGCAGAGCAGTTGAGCAAATTCAGTGGTTCCAACCTTGTGTGGCCTACGAAGCCATGATGCAGCCTTTGCGGAAAGTTCTCTTCGAGGCGTGCTTTCGCCCTTCCATGATGGGAGCCTCGTAGCCTCCCTTTGGCGCTGGGCTTTCGCAGCAGACAGTACCTAAGTCATCCATTGCTTGGACGCCAGGTGACAAGCGCAAGCGCCTCATTGATAGAGAAACGAGTTCATGCATACCATGCAGAACCGCTGCTGAGCACGAGTGACCCCTCGAGTTAGTGCCGAGGTTGTTGTCATTAACGAGAAGAAACATTGACGGCCGCATCGGCAACTCGCCCAGTGACCGGCGTTGGGCGTTTACACTAGCAGCTCTCCTTGTTCCACACACTGTGCCAGCTGTGGCGTACACAGGCTCAGAATTGGCAGGCTCCACTAGGTACTTGCTGTCCGGCGCAGATACTTTGAGCATAGGGAAAACAAGAACCTGCGCCACAGTTCTTATCGGTCACCGATAAGCCTTGCAAAAAAAAAAGTTCTTGGCTGGCCAGCTCCCTCCTCGACAGCGCTTTGTGCAGCAACCAATCAAAAACAATGGCTCGCTCGGCATTGAAGAGAAATCGTTCATCGGAGACTGAAGTGTCCGATGACGATTTTGATGGCCATCTCGAGGGTATCTTGTCGCAGAGCGAAGTCGAAGAGGGCGAATTTGACGAGTCGGACAGCGAACCGGAACTCGACGATGGATCGAGCGATGATCTGCCCGAGGATCCCGACGAAGACGACGACGAGGAAAATGAAGCACCCAATTTAAAAAGCGAGGATAATGAGGACCGGCCGTACAAGATTGTGACGGACGCAAATGGCGGCGTGCGCTACGAGTACGAAGAGATCGATCCAGTCTACGATAGCGACGATAGCGACGCCCAAGGACCCGTCAACACGATCGGCAACATTCCGCTATCCTTTTACGACTCATACCCTCATATCGGATACGACATCAACGGCAAAAAGATTATGCGCCCTGCGACCGGCGAGGCGTTGGATGCCCTCCTCGACAGCATCGAGCTGCCCAAGGGCTGGACCGGCTTGACAGACCCTGAGACAGGCAAGCCGCTGAACCTCAGTCAGGATGAGCTTGAACTTCTTCGAAAGCTCCAGATGAACGAAGTGCCAGAGGAAGGATACGACCCTTATCCCGTGAGTAAACCTGACGCCCTGTGGTCGAGAGCCTGCTAACATTGGCAGGAAATGGTGCCCTACTTTACCAGTATTGAGGAGAAGATGCCGCTGAGCGCGGCGCCGGAACCTAAGAGACGATTTGTTCCCTCCAGGCACGAGGCAAAGCGTGTCGCACAGCTGGTGCGTGCCATCAAAGAGGGCAAGATTCTGCCCTACAAGCCAGCGGAGGAAACGGACAGCGTCGAAGAGCAAGCAGAGACCTACTACGATATCTGGGCCAACGAAGAGTCCCAGGACAGAGGCGTCATGCACATCCCGGCTCCTAAGCTCGCACCGCCAGGATATGACCTTAGCTACAATCCACCGCTCGAATACCTGCCAACCCGCGAGGAGAAGCAGGCTTGGGAGGACCAGGACCCCGAGAGCAGAGAGAAGGAATACCTGCCCCAGAAGTTTGACGCCCTCCGAAGGGTGCCTGGATACGGCGAGTTTGTCAAGGAGCGATTCGAGCGCTGCCTGGACCTCTACCTGGCACCCCGTGTCCGCAAAAACAGACTCAATATTGACCCAAACTCCCTTCTTCCCAAGCTGCCTCGGCCGGAGGAGCTCAAGCCTTTCCCTTCCTTGTGCCAGACCATCTTCCGAGGCCATGAAGGTCGCGTGCGCACTGTGGCTTTCAGTCCCGATGGCGAATGGATTGCCTCGGGTGGTGACGATGGCACGGTCCGCGTTTGGGCCCTAACCGGCCACGAGGAGTGGTCTGCCAAGCTGAGCTCCGAAGAACCCGTCCAGGTTGTCCGATGGCGCCCGGTCAAGGATACCTTCATTCTTGCCGCCGCTGCGGGCGAGGACCTATTCTTTGCCTGCCCTCCACTGGCTAGCGATGCCATCGAGAAGGCCAGCCGAGATGTACTGGATGCTGGTTTTGGCTACGCTGCCGGTGGCGCGCAGCAAAAGTCGGCCACCGTCAAAAAGGAGGGACCAGCCAAGTGGGCACGACCTGGTTCGAAGCTGGAGAATGCTGGTGTCCTGCTCAAGGCCACAGTGCGCTCCGTGATTAAAACCGTCGCCTGGCACAGACGAGGTGATTTCTTGTGCACCGTCTCCCCAACCGGACAGCGCAGCTCCGTCGCCATTCACACCCTCTCGAAGCACCTCAGCCAGATTCCCTTCCGTCGCCTGCCCGGTCTGGCGCAAACAGCCCATTTTCACCCTTCACGCCCTCTCTTCTTTGTTGCCACGCAACGCATGATCCGCTGCTATGACCTGCAGAGACAAGAGCTCGTCAAGGTGGTGCAGCCTGGCGCTCGCTGGATATCGTCTTTCGATATTCACCCGGGAGGCGACAATTTGATCGTCGGTTCCTACGACCGCCGCCTTTTGTGGCATGACATGGACCTCTCGAGCAGGCCATACAAGACGATGCGATTTCACGTCGAGGCCATCCGCGCTGTCAAGTATCACCGCTCGCTGCCACTCTTTGCCGATGCCAGCGACGACGGTTCTCTGCAAATTTTCCACGGCAAGGTAGTGAGCGATCTGATGGAGAATGCCACCATTGTTCCTGTCAAGATGCTCAAGGGCCACCGCGTGGTAAACAAGCTCGGTGTCATGGACGTCGACTGGCACCCCAAGCATCCCTGGTGCATCAGTGCCGGCGCCGACGGTACGTGTAGACTGTGGGCATGATGAAGAGATGCCTGACGCCACTTGCATGCGAGCATGGCCTAGCATCTGGTTGAAGCACACGTGGAATGTACATAAAGAGAAGAGACTTAATTGAAAAGCATTGAATTGATCAAAACACAAAGCGCAACTCGCACGCGCATTAGCAAGACTCGCTGCTACATAATCTCGTAAAACCTGTCCTCTCTAGCAGCAAAAGACAAGCTTCTCCTACGTAGTTTAGCCTTCACAACTTCTGCTTCAAACTTTCGTAAGCAGCTCTCGCAGAAACGCCTTAAAGCTCCTCCTGAACCTTGGCGGCTTTCTTGCGAGCGGCAGCATCAGCCTCTCCTGCCTTCTCTTTGGCAGCCTCGGAGCCAGCACGGATCTGCTTCTGAAGCCAGCTCAGGCCATTCGCTAGAACATCCTCGACTTGGGCAAATAGGGTACCATGAGGCGTCGTTGTGCCATATTTGAAGTAGGTCCATTGCTTGCGGGTGAGCGCCTTGAGTTCGTCAAGCTTGGAGCCCTGGGGAACAGGGACACCATAGCTATCGAGGTACGCCTTGAGATCCGACTCGGACCAAGCTTCGAATGTCTTATCTTTAGCATCGTTACTGAGCTCCGTGCCGTACTTCTTAGCCGCCTCATACTCCTCACCTCCCTTCTTCTCGGCCTTGGCGTAGGCAGATTGAGCGGTCTTAACTAGCTCCTCGCGGGTGGCATCGGCCTTCTTCGAAGCCGCCTTGGCAGCCTTATCACCGTGCTTCTGGAGATACTTCTGGAGGGTCTCCCTATCGAAGTCGTCGAAGGTCCAGGCTGTCCAGCCAGAGGCCGCCTTGTGCGAGTGCTTGCGCACCAGGGCGCGGAGACTGTCAAGATTGGAGTTTTGAGGAATAGGGACACCGCGAGCATCCAGGTACGACTTGAGGCGGCTCTCGGACCAGGCGCTAGAGGCATCCTCGAATGCCTTTTGGGCAATCAGGGTGGCGTCCTCACTGGCCTTGGCATACTCATTGCTGGCTCGGCTCGTGGCAGCGCCGAAAGCCTTGGTGGCTTTGCCATGCACGTCAGTGCCCATGATTTCGGCGCGGTGCTGGCGCACGGCGGCACGGAACTCGTTGAGCCTGGTACCCTGAGGGACGGAGATGCCATTCTCATCGGCAAACTTTTTGAGGTCGGATTCGCTCCAGGCGTCAATCACGTCATCGGTGATCTTTGCATAGGCAGACTTGGCGCGTGCCCTGGCCTTGGCCTCTTGTTCCTGGCCCTTGAGGTAGGCAAGATGGGAATTGCGGCGGACGGCAGCCACCAAAGCGTTGCGGTTGGAGCGCTGGGGGGCGGGGATGCCGTTCTTGTCGAGCCACTTCTTGAGATCCGAATCCGACCAAGACTCGTAGAGCCAGTCGCCAGGGTACGAGAGAGTTTCACCAGCCGCTTTGGAGCCGACCTCGAAGCCACGCCGGGCTTTGGCCAAAAGGGCATCGCGGTTGCTAGTAGCAGGAACTGCTGCTGTTAACACAGTGCGCAGGATGGCATTGGAGGGTGCTTACCGGGAATGCCCTGCTTTTCACAGAGCGCCTTAAGCTGGCTATCGGACCAGGTGTCGAGAATCCAGTCCTTGGTCTCCGCAGTGGCCTTGCCAGCGGCCTCTTCCGACGAGTACCAGTTGGCTTTGACGCTCTCAAGCAAGCTCTCGACCGTTTCATCGGCACCTGCCTTTGCCTCCTTGCCTCGGGATACTAGAAAGGCGCTAAGCTGGGAGGGGCTCCATTTGCGGTAGGGCTCGATGACGTAGTCCTTCCAGTTCTTCTCAACGAGATCCTCAATATCTTTTCGGTCCGCCGGCTTAGGGTGCGGGATGCCGTGGTCAGAGAGCCATCTCTCGAGCTCGCTCTCGTGCCACTTGTTGTATACTAATGGTGTTAGCGATTGTCTGTGTTATGTGTAGGTACAGGCGGCACACCTGCACGCTGGCCGGGAAGCCAGCCGCTGCCAGCAACCTGGACCGCCAGAACGCCAGCGGCTAGGAAAAGTCTGAGATTGCGCATTGCTTTTGATGTCGATGGATATTGAGTATGTGGTAGTTGCAAGAAGGTCGTCCACCAAAAAGGTGCAGGACTAATGTGAAGTACATATAGCTTCCCTCTCGCGAGAGCTGCATTACCTGCCTATCACGTCATACTTTTCACTTGCTCTCGCCTGATTCACATTCTAGACCTGGCCGGCCAACCATTCGGGGAGGTATGCCAGGGAAATTGTTGGTAGCCAAGGGGGTATCGACAAGGTATCCATCGCACTACAGACCCTTACTTTAACTATGCATACCATACAAGTGTGTACCTGGGAAGGACTAACGGCGAGGAAGCCGTTGCGCAAGCGCAAACGTCGAAATCAATGACGTAATCTTTGCGCACCCTGGTCAACGAGCGGATCAACAAGCGCTTCAGCCCTTCCTTCCCTGCTGCCCTCTACATAGCGACACGTTCCGCAAACAAAATGTGTGTTTCGCGTGTTCATAGTACGTTCAGCTGGGGAAGTTCCTAGCAATGAAGGACTACATTTCCATCCAGGGTGTGTGCAAACCCGCTGTTAACGAAAGAGAGTTGAGTACGGGCTTGGTTGGTACTGTGCCATCATAGCTGGCGCCACGGACACCGGGCGTTCCACCGGGCAAAAGATTAGTAACTATGTATTTCAAAGGAGAAAAGGCTCCGCTTCGATCGAGATCACAGTCTTCCAGATCTTTATTAATTCCTCTAACTAGTGATAGATAGATTGAGATCCCACGACTCGCGCTTTTGGTGACCGTGTCAGCAACTCAAATCCGAAAACTTTGATGTTGCGGTCTGAATATATCCGTCATACCTAACGGGTCATGTGAATCCACGTTGTAATGTGTAAAGTAAACTATCTAGGAGAGGTGGGTGGTGGCACGTGTATCATCGGCTGAAGTAGGTCTGCAAGGCGCAGTCAAATTGGGTTCTTATACAGAGGTTAACGAATACATTAACTAGATCGTCACCATAGAGAACAGCGATGTGAATGTGCAACAATGATCCTTCTAGCTGACGAAGCACGACGGTAAATATCTATATAGATCGGGCAAGGAATTGGCAATAATCGGACTGTTACATTCGTGAAACAATATGACAAAGCCGTACGTACAACACATAATTGTTACGTTTAAACAGTGAAACAGTTATGCGGAGGTCATTAATTATGGATGGTAAATTTTCTCCCGTCTAAATGTTCCTTCTGAAAATACCGGGTGGCAAATTTGTCTTTTTTTTTTCGGAATAGCGTATTGAACTCGCTTCTGGCAAAAGAAAGAAAAATGATTCATCAGACACCATCGGCATAATTTCTGGAACTGGCATGATAGTGGGCACAGTCTGGCTCAACTAAATATTTTCCCGTTCGTCGTGAAAATCTCATTTGGTTTGCGCACGAATTCGTCGCCCAATCGTTCGTGTCTGCTTGTTAGTGAAAGGGAGAGCTCGGGTAAATTTGATTTTTCAATCGGAAAGATAGGCTTTCGTGCCTGTGGACAGTCTTGAAATAAGAATTATACAGCCCTAATGAAAGTATTACAATTCTTGATACTACAATGTTGCATAAACAGGAACTCATGCTGATGTGGATTATTTCTCAAAGAAGCTCGTGATTTTTTGCGTCCCTTTCGACAATCTGGCCGGCTTTTTGCCAACATTGTGTGTTGAACTGACACCGGTCTTTAGAGTCCCCTGCTTCTTCTGCGGCGACTCAGGTGTGACCCCGGCCCCCAGTTTCCGCTTCTCTCCGGTTGCCTTTGGTCCATTACTACTAGTACTAGCACCTTCAGACTTCTGAGGTGATGATGCTCCAGGGCTTGAGAAGAAATTGGCGATGTTCGACTTGTTTTCCCTGCTGTATAAAGGCCTGATGAATGTCGGTGAGTTGTTTCCTACTTTGCCCACGTCCTTGCTCACAGGATACACTTCCACGTCGCCCGCAAAAGGCTGTAACAAAGATTGCAGCTCCTTCGTCCACTTATAGGTGTTGGGGTCAAGCCATCGTCGCATGGCATCAGAGCCGGGTTCCATGATAACGGGCATGCGATTGTGTAAGAATTTCAGTTGCTTATTCGAATCCGTAGTGATGATTGAAAAAGTGTATTGCTTCTCATCGGAGTCTGGTGCTATTAGCACTACTGCTAGCAGGCTAGCATTCACTCTATCCAGCCACACACCTTCGAATTGCACGCAATCCCACAACCCGGCAAAGCACATCAACTGCCCGTCTTGTCTTTTAACATAGTGAGGCAGCTTTTCCTTGGGTCCAGTCTTGAGCCATTCATAGAAACCCTGCGCAATGACGACACATCGCTTCCGCGCCTTCATGGTTGCCCATATACCGCCGGGGGTGCTGAGAGAATCAGACCGGCAGTTGATAGTCTTGAGCATTAGCGCATGATCGGGATTTCGCTTGGACCAGGAGGGAATTAAGCCCCATTTCATAGACTGCAGCCTGTAGCTTATGGTGCGGCCGTCATTGCAATCAACGCCATCGGCCGCACCTTTCGGAGCTGGCCCAGCACCGTGGTCAGGCGTATTGGCTCGGCACACGACTCCGTAATATCCAGGAGCAAAGTTATAGGACTGACTTGGTGCATCGACCCCTTCGTCGTCTGGTGCGTCTGCCACCTCCATGCCGGCATCTTCTATAAGTTGCCGAATCTCAGACGGCCGCTGCGTTCATCATCAGTAGATGTTTGCGTGAGCGTGTTGTATGACGTGCATAACATCAAGAGAGTTGCTTTGTCTCGTACTCACCAGCGCCAACGCATAGCGTCCACACATATCGAGTAAATGCTGTCGCCGAGAGGCTCACTAATCGTAACGTGTGAAAGAGTCGACGTGTAAAGGATGCATTAAAAGAGTTGATACTTTCAGCTCAGCTTTGAATGTTCGCTTTGCTACACGTGACTCTTCAGGGAAGCTAGCATATTAACGAGGAGAACAACAGGGACAAACGGGAATTGCTGAAACGAAACGAGTATGGACATATTTATGGACAGCACTGACCAAATATAAGTTTAAATTTGATTGAATTTGATTGCTGCAATATCAATCTAGTTACCTTGGCCAGAAAGTAGGTAAGGAACAGCTGATTGTAGTTTCCATGGCTATCATCTTCGATTAGGGTGTCATCTACCTTTTTCTTTCGCGATGGTCTTCCTTATAGTGTGACAAAGGTTCTGTATGTCCTACCAAGACTCTTTCGTGTCTATTTGAATCATCACTTCTACCCACAGTACTAAGTGGTGGTCAACTTGATGAATCACCTGCAAGTACTGGGGTGCAACTATGGTGCTATGGACCTAAATGTCTGGCTTAAGCCACATATGCGCACTGGATAGCAGTTGAATGGGCGCGCTCTGAACTGTCAACAGCTATCCTCCATACAAGAGGGATCAATCCGGCTTTTCACTAGCTTGCTTTTCTGCCCGCGACAGGACTTGAGACAGCATGAAGTGGCTTACATCCTCCTCGCCCCAGTATCCGATGTGCGAAGCAATGGTGCTAATTGGGTTGAAATCCAAAGCTCCCCTATAGTCGTCAGTTTTGCCACGCAGAAACCTCCGGGCATCGCTTACTCTTGTATGCTGAAGTCGACACGTCCATTTTGATTGAGTGCCCAGACTTTCCTCTGGGCCGACCGCTGTTTCTGGATATTATGGTCCTTGACGTCAGCATCGGCGTCTTTTGGGACTTCTTCAGTGCGCTCATCACTCATCTGGAATCGTGAGTACAGTGTAGAGATTTGACTGCTCTGGTTGGCCAGCATTGCCTCCTCATCCTCTTTACCCTGAACATCGCTGACCGTATCTTTTCCCTTCATTTTGGTTTCCTTCAATGCTGACACAGCAGAGGTCTCCGGGGATTTGTCTTCTCCCATCATTACCTGCGCCTCTTCACTGGTAATCCGAAGTGAAGAGGGCAGCAAATTGTTTGAGAGCCCGATGCTCAAACTGGAAAAGAGGCCACTGACTTTGGTCCCGATTTCAGTTAGTCCCTGCGACCCTACCACTCCAAATATACCCTTCTTGGTATAGGGGAGGTTATGTGGTTTCAGAGAAGCCATGCAAGACGCAACCAGAGGCTCCAGGCGATAGCTGATTGGGTCGGAAGGGTAAAATATGTTGAACAACTGCTGAGCATCTGGGCGCGAAATGGCGCAGCTGGAACTGGAATCAGGTATAAAGCCATCATTCATGCTTTCCGAATCCACGGCCCTGGTCAAGCCTACTCTGGAAACGTTACGTTCGGACTGGCGTGCGGCGATAGTCCTGTGCTGATGTTAGGTGTGCTCTGCGTAAGGTCTGGTTATGCATACCTGCCCTTGAGCATTTGAAACAAGCCAATTGGTGACCCTAGACAATAGAAATCTTCCACGTCGAAATCTAGCGTATCGTTCGTCTCGAAGCGCGTGGAGCCACGGTGAGGCAAAAAAAGCAAAGGGTTTGGCTTCGAATCGCGGCGACGCTGCCTATTGTCATGGCAAAGGATGTCAAACAGTATCGCAGAGCCCAGAGAGTGGCCGACCAGGTGTATTTTGCCTTTGAAATTCGGATTTCGTTGCCGAAATAAGTTGACGATTCGGTTCGACTCCTCGATCACGGTCTGCGCAATCTCGCCTCTGTACGAGCTCTGGTAAAGAAGAACATCGAGAGCCAAGTCGGAGATGAGCGTTCGGGCAAATGAAACGCCATCTATTGTGATGTCTTCTAGCGTCGGATCTGCATATAGCCGGTTTAGAAAATCGATGTCGTCGGTGCATAAAGGTCTTACGTACACGTTTCTTCCTCGTCATGGGCGTGAGCAACATCTGTTTCGTCGGTTTGCGTTTTCCTCTTCCTTCCTCTTGGAAAGTCAACTTTGTGGCGCCAGCATATTGGCAAAACCTGCATGCGACAATTGCCTGGACCGTCCCCTTCATCGATATTCATGGATCGAAGCTCTGGTGAGTTCGTGTACACGCCCTTCAGAGTCTTACGCAGAACATTAACATCGTGGATGAAATTCACGCTCTGTGTCCTTTCATATTCATCAGCTCAATTTCATTCTGCACGAGACTTTTCTGCCATACCGTAGACTCAATCGCTGCCCGATTCCATGTGTGACCAGCACCAGATGCTCGATGTCTCGGTTCTGCGATTCGCCACTCGGAGTTGAGTAATCATGACGCATCTCTTCCTCGTTCAGCTTCTGCACGTCGTTGTCGCTCGTTGCAATGCGGCGGTCTTTACTCTCGATAATGGTCGAAAGCCTCCTTTGGAGCATGGCCTTGCCGGTCAGCGCCTCTGCTGCGGTAGATGTTTGGCTAGTTGCGGCCGCATCTGCGCTTCGTGGTAAATACGCGGCTGCTTTCTGATTGTCAGTGCCAGTCGGCGGTTGTTTCTTGTCATTTTTCTCCTTTTCTCTGGCTTTGTTCTGGTCTGTATAGCCTCTGATCAATTTGACACCACTCATGTGCCCTCCCCCTGCAAAGCGCTCGTAGATAGATGTCGCCACCCAGGATAAGACACCATCTGATACTAGCCAGGCGGTGCTAGAATCTTCATATGTTACCGTGTTGTTCATGTAGGTTCCGAAGAGGCGATGAGATTTTAGCTTAACCTGCTTCGCCTCTACTTCTGGCCCACTACTACCCGCCACTGTGACAGGTACTCCATTTCCTATAGCTGTTGAGCAGACACTATCCTGCTTTGATTTGACTCTCTTCTCTGTTTTGAATTGGTCAGTTTGATTTTCCAACGTTACGTTGTAGACGAAGCTCACCTGGTTCTAACCATGCTTTCATTTTCAGGTACCCCTTCGCAATGTCAGTAGAATAACATGCTGCTCTTTGCTGTGTACTCACTTCCTCCAACTGCGCAGCGAGATTTTCTTCGCATGGTCTTAAGCTAGAGCCATCTTGGAAAAACCAGGTGCCCCGGCGAACTTGTAACAATTGCATCAGCACTGTTTACTCTTCTAGTATGCAGGTAACACTCACCTTCGTAAACAGGACCCAGCCAGTAGACGGGGCAAAGCTCCCGCCGTTTGATGCTTACATCAAACAGGAAATCTTCATTGACTGGCACAGAGGTATCCTTGCTCGTGGAGTCGCAGGCACTGCACTGCGATGAAGCTTTCGAGCCTTTCCTACTGCGTCGCTCCTCGTCGGCTTCGATGAGGCTTTGATACTGGAGTTCGATCCTTCTGGAGTCTGCCGTGGAGAATGCGGAGAATTTCTTGGGCTTTACCGGCGCTTTCGTCTCGCTGGCACCCTTTACATTGAATGCTGGTAGCGTGGTCCTCTTTGGCACCTGTGGTCGTGTCAGTACTCGAGATGTCGCGCTCGGGTGTAATTTATACATCAACAGCATGGAACCATTGGACTTCGAGGTAAGGGCAGTCTTTGGGGTAGCTTCGAGAACTTTGGCCGTAAAATGCCGTGGTGAGATGATCCGTCAAAGTCTTGGATTTGAGCGCATTTACTTCTTCCGCTGCCTCTTTCTCAGATTGGGTTGCGGAAGGCTTGGCAGTGTTCCAGATTCCGATGGAGCTCAGAGCCGAGCTCCAGTATGGTGTTTCTCGAGATTCTTCGCTTTTTGGCTTGCCATTGAGCACTCCTTCGTCTTGTGTACTCATGATTCGCCGCCGCGGTGAGCTGGGTGCACGTTGGGGGACAAGCTGTCTGATGAGAAGTCCTGGCCGAAGCCCCGACTTTCCACTGGACAGTGCCACCGTTGTCTTCGTAACCCGAGCTTTAATTCGGGGGTCTGAAGGCCTGTTTCATGTATCCAGCCAGTTCCCTTCGTGCAATGCAAGGCTGGTGATGTAACAGGGTGACCTATTGGATGGAGCTGTCTTCAGTGGGGCAATCCGTCCTAGCGGAAGCAAGACAATTTCATGCTCGGTACTAATTCTCGACATGTAGTAGTGACGACGAGAGATGATGTAGGCCTGCTTCAGTCACTTAATTATTGGAGTCTGGCGGTCACCTCAATCTGGTTGTAAATAAGACCATGCAATAGGCATGGGAGCTTGCGGGCTGATTTACCTGGTAGGTAGTTCTTTGTAGTGTGACGGCCGGTAACAGCTTGGCGTGCCGAGGTACCCTGCAGCCATCGGTCACGATTATGAACAGGTGGTTGTTGGCAGTAATTACGTTTCACGCAATATTCGCCCGATGTGTGTACATTTTCTGTCTCTTTGGGTGGAAGTTGTCGTTATTCTATTCTCTCTTATACATTGGCCTGTGTGGTACCCGCTGATGCCAGTCTCCGATCAGGCTGCATACGACAGACAACTTACAGCGCCAACAAACCCAAATCGGCGAGCTTCAAATGCGGCCTACCCAGCTGTACAGATAGAACTGCAGCAGTGCGTTCTTTACTGTCTAACAAGCCCCGGATGTCTGTGTGACTACAGACCTCGAGTCGCCCAAGACCGACCGACTCAACGCTTTGCCTTGCCTCGAGGGGAAAAACGTCTGAAGGCAGCGAAGACGAAAGCCAAAGTAGCAGCCACGCGACACCCTCTTGCCGGTTTTCGACGGCCAAATGAAGCCCGCTTTTCATCTCGGATAAAGGGTCCTGATATCGAATCAGTGAGCCGATGTCAGGGACTTGATCGTCCGAGTGATACAGCAGCTCGACGAGACCGTCGATATCGCCCTCTGCACACATCACATGGAAGGCTCTCGCCGGAGCAGCTTCGGGGTGCGTCTCCAAATATGCCTCCTCCCTCATCGATGGCGAAATATCCAAACAATCCTGCACACCGCCCTCATTCATGTACCGTACAAGAATAGCATGACTGTCGTTTGCACGAGAACTGCTAGTTATAGATGCGGCCGAGCTCGATATATCCTTTCCGCACGAAGGGCACTCGAAGCTGGATAGTACCGAAGAAGCGCTATCCATGAGGCACTGCCTAAGCGATATTAGCTACCAATTACATTTGACTGACACCGAAATCCCCGAATATGCTGTTAAGCCTACCAATGGTAATGACAACGGCATGGAAGTTTGACATCATCTGGAACATCGATGGTCCCGACACCCCCCCCGTCGTCTTCACTAGCAGCCACATGAAGCACAAGAGGCTCCTTGCATGCTTTGCAAGATGCCATGACTTTTCGTTGTCTCTACGGTGTGCTGAAGACAAATAGCTGTGGAGGTAGAAAATTTCCCCCCAAATGCAGACCCGCCAGGGTACAATGTAACTAAACAAATACCTGTCCCCTTTCACAATGCGAATCGATTTGCACAGCTCCCGCCGAATGTGATTTTCTTACGTCTGCCAAATCTGCCGCGCACTACTAATCGTTAGAATAATGCAGAGACCACACATTAGATCCAGCAGCCAATGCTTGACAAATCAATTGACCAAGTGCCAAGTTCGGCCACTTGCGAAGCGCCACTTGTCGGGTACAACTTGGTCAGCGATCGTATTCAACCCGACGGCTCGACAGCTAGGCAGATAGCTAATAAATAGCCCCAATTTCTGTCGGCCTCGTTCAGGCAACATCGAAAGTGTCTGCGCGGCGTGTGACGTCTCCAGGTACAGTGGGTCTAGGTGAGAATCCCGATATTACATTGGGAATGGCTGCTCGGAATTACTTACGTTATTTAGTTAGGGGCACTGTATACCGCCCCACCAGCAATTACATCACTTTCTGCCCCGCCACAGCTCTCCCCTCCTGTCGCAAACTCTCTCATTGAACATCGAACGACGTTGACTTGCAGCCAAAGTACCAGCTGCAGTGCGAGAACTTCACCAAACAGAGACAAAATGTGCGTAATTGAAAAAAAAAAGAGCCAATGGAGGGATTTTTAACAGAACAGTTTCGCTAGAACGTACGATCCGTAAGCTACGGAGACGACGGCTCTTCCGCGGGGTATTTGCGCCGACAAGCACAACACGACGACGACCAAAAATTACCACGAGGACCTCGAATAATCAGGCCGAAATGAATGTTCTTAAACTTCAAAAGTATAGAAGCCGAGCGTAGAGACCTGCTTTCAAGCTAATACGTGTTCCGCAGGAAATTCCCCCAGTTTCAGCAGAATGAGATTTTCTCGCTGTCAGATGCTTTTCAGCGACTTGATGTAGACGACCGAGGATATTTGGACGAAGCAACGGCCATCAAGGCTACCCAGCAAAGTGAAAATCTGCCATACGATGTCGTACGACAGGCACTCAAGGAAGTCGAGCTGGATTCTTCGAGACGCGTTGAGCTCGAAGATTATGTCGGGGTGAGTTGCGACAAGTGCCTCATGAGAGCGCTCCATCTGATGATTGCGCTTTTAGCTTGTTTCAAAGCTTCGTGACTCGTCTCCTGCCCAAAAGCGTTTGTCTGCTGGGCCAGCCGCTTCTTCAAGTGGTGTGGTAACTCAGCGAACCGGAGGGCACACTTCCAAGGGCAGTGTCAGCGGAAAGATCCAAGTGCAGGGCTCTAGCGCAAACATAACGCACACGATTAACGAAGATGAACGTACAGAGTTCACTCGCCACATCAATGCCGTTCTCGCAGGTGATGCAGATATTGGCAGTCGCCTACCCTTCCCCACCGATACCTTTGAAATGTTTGATGATTGCAAAGATGGACTGGTCCTCGCCAAACTCATCAACGACAGTGTACCGGATACCATAGATGAGCGTGTTCTGAACATGTCCGGTAAAAAGACGAAGAATCTCAACGCATTTCAAATGAGCGAGAACAACAACATCGTAATTGAGTCTTGCAAGGGCATTGGCTGTTCCGTTGTCAATATTGGTGCTGGTGACATCATCGAAGTGCGAGAGCATCTCATTCTGGGGCTGATTTGGCAAATCATTCGTCGCGGCCTTCTCGGAAAGATTGACATCAAGCTGCATCCTGAGCTCTACCGCCTTCTGGAAGAAGATGAAACCCTGGAACAGTTTCTCCGTCTCCCCCCCGAGCAGATTCTTCTGCGATGGTTTAACTATCATCTGAAGGCAGCCAACTGGTCTCGAAGGTTCGTAGCACTGAAGCGAATAATCTAACACACACTAATGCTGCTCTGAAGAGTTTCAAACTTTTCCACCGACGTTAAGGATGGTGAGAACTATGCTGTCTTGCTCGCCCAGATCGGAGGCGAACACGGCTGCACTAGAGCACCACTACAGACGAGAGATTTGCTACAAAGAGCCGAAGAAGTTTTACAAGAGGCCGAAAAGCTCCAATGCCGAAAGTTTCTCACTCCTACCTCGCTAGTGGCTGGTAATCCGAAGCTGAATCTAGCCTTCGTTGCCAATTTGTTCAACAATCACCCCGCCTTAGATCCCATCACGGAGGAAGAGAAACTCCAAGTCGAGGATTTCGATGCGGAAGGAGAAAGAGAGGCAAGAGTATTCACTTTGTGGCTTAACAGCTTGGATGTCCAGCCGCCAGTGGTATCGTTCTTCGACGATCTACGCGATGGCAACATTTTGCTACAAGCGTACGACAAGGTTATTCATGGTTCAGTTAACTGGCGCCATGTTAATAAACCTCCGGCCCGTGGAGGCGAACTAATTCGATTCAAAGCTGTAGAGAATACCAACTATGCCATTGAGCTTGGCAAGCAAATCGGATTTTCCTTGGTTGGCATTCAGGGTGCTGATATTACCGACGGACAAAGGACCCTGACCCTCGGCTTGGTTTGGCAGCTGATGCGAAAGAACATTACAGTGACTCTTTCCTCTCTTGCCGAGAAACTTGGCAAACGAGAAATTACTGATGCCGAGATGGTTCGCTGGGCGAATGATATGTCCAAGAGAGGTGGACGCAACTCTGCCATCAGATCATTCAAGGACCCCACTATCGCTACCGGCGTATTTCTGCTCGATGTTTTGAACGGTATCAAGAGCAGCTACGTTGACTTTGACTTGGTGACTGCTGGGCAGACGGATGAGGATGCATACATGAACGCTAAACTCAGCATCAGCATTGCTAGAAAGCTGGGAGCCACGATTTGGCTTGTGCCGGAAGACATCTGCCAAGTCAGAAGCCGTCTTGTGACAACTTTCATTGGTATGTAAACCAAGATCCTACACCGAGGCTCGAAACTAACGTCAAACTACATAGGCTCCCTCATGGCCACGCACGAGAAGATGTAAGAGCACGGCCAATTCAAGAAACACGTGCTTTGTAGACAGTTTAGCCCAGGAAGAGTGACATAGTATTTATCCTGACGCAAAAAAGAGTCGAGTTCGAAGCTATCGATGGAAATCCAGTGAAAAAAAAGTACAGTCAATTTGAGGAAATACGAGACGCACTCGGGAGCTCAAATCCCCATCAGAGAATCAGATACAAACTGCACAATACGCTCGGTCCAGTATAAATACCGAGCCAAAAGATGAGATTGCCCAGTGTTTTACGATCTCTCAGCCAGCTCGTTTGACTCAAGCGAACGAGCTGTGCACGATTAGTGATTCCTCCAGCATACACAAATGACATTCGGACTCTCTACATACCGGCAATTGACACATCTGTAAGACAAGCAAATACCCACGCAATTTTTTGAAGATGCACCACATGATGAATTCATGCGCACATGCGGAAAGGAAAAAGGTGATGATGGTCGCTGCATGCTTGTTGACCTTTAGGGACGAGATAGAACTGTGATAAACATGGCGAAGAAGGAATATATGCACTGGTCGATTCCAGTCTCGTGCAAATTGATCCCAGGATACTGTATGTGAAGTAAGTCAAAAGGCTTCAGGACGGCCAGCACGAAGATGTTGCTTACCACTGTTCCACCAAGCGTCATAAAAGTGCCGGTCTGCAAAGTAGGTCAACTCGGCCAGGATATTGAGAACCGTTTCCCATATCAGATACCATGTAAGCTGATTTTTTAGTCAAAGCGGAACGAGAAAACAGGGTCGAGGTCGTACCAGATATTCCATCATGAAGGGAAAGAGCAAATCACCAAGCAACCACGGAAACTCTCTGAATCTTGCGATCAAGGGCATGCCGTTCTCTCTCATCTCAATTGTCATCAGCACAACAGGGTCTAGGAACTAAGCATTAGTGGCCGAGGCCTAGGTGCTTGACTACGTTCGGGCGTGAGCGTACATATGTAGTACTGGGAGACTTGAATCATCACAAAGATAATTCCAATCATCGCCGCGACTTTTTCGGCCACATAACTCCATTTGATCTTGTTGAGTCGAGGATATTCGAGCTCATAGACAACAGTAGGTAGCGGAAGCCATTGATAGTGGCCAATGAAAGTAAGATTATGTGGATAGGCTCTCGAGGGGTCGCTCGCGGTCCCTTGTAGTTCGTCGCCCAGAGAAGCAAGCTCGTCATTGATAGCACTTTCGAACTGAGACACTTGCTCTTGACATAGACTCTCGGAAGTATCGATGACGTTGATCATGTTATCCACGTCAGTGGGAAAGAAATTGAGATCTGGCGACATGTCATTGGAGTGCCATTTAGTAGGTAAAGAGGTGCTCAAGTGCGTGATCGATAATCTGAACAGTGATGAGTCAGTAGTTGAATCTCCTGTGCGACTAATAAAGTCCAACTTTTTAAGCTTGCCGACAAGCAGTTGTCGTCTGTGATATGCAGCTGATAGGTGGCCATTATAGAACGCGTATGAATGCTGCTTCATGAGCATAACAAGAGCATGCAAAACAAAGAACACCGTGTGTGTCCATGGCCAGTCTCGATAAACCGTCCACTTCACAGTTCCAGCGATGAAACTTGTTTGCCATAACTGAAGCTCGTTAGTCAATGTGTGGTGGAGGACTGAAATCTTACATGCTGCATTATCCAACCCTCTCGGTCCCAATCTATAATTTTGGCCAGGACAAGCTTTTGCAGCAGCCAAGTGGCTGCTGTCAAGCCACACATGATTCCGTCAGAGAGCAGCAAGACAACGACTGAAGAAGATTAGTACAGATCGGCCAGCTTCATCAAATTCGCACGAACCGTCTCTATGAAACATCGTCTTCAAAATATCGCTGGGGCCTAGAAGATTTCCGTAAGTTCGCCAGTTATTTGCAGAGATCCTGCAAATCAGCAGCGCAACTGAGAGCCAAAAAAGATTGTAAAACCCGTGAAAGGGGCTATTCACGGCTGCTTCACTTTGTGCGTCGAATGTTGATACTTGGCGTGAGAAGATAAAAGCCCTGAATTTTTGCCGCTGTCTCGGTAGTAGCTGATGTGTATTGCTGGGAATACTCTCGGAATGAGGCCGAGAATCAAGTTTGACGACATCGTCACCCCGAGCGTCACTCCGAGCAGTGGAATGCGGCGTTGAAGAATTCTGTAGTCCACCTAGACGTTCCTTGTGCTTTTTCCTGCGCTGCACTTGAGAACCAAGCGCGGATATGATCTTTGGCCGAAAGTTTTCATCATAATCTTCCTCACTTTGTGTCTCTGACTCCAAATAATCGATCCCATGCGGTGTTGATTTGAAGGAGTGCATTGGAGATGGTATTACCATGTGGCTCTCATTCCTGTCACTTGGGTGTACAACCGGGTCTCCTGAACGCGGATGTTGCGAATTATTGTCCGCTTTTGACCTCAGCATCGTTTCTTTTTTTTACTGTTGCTCTCAACAGCTACCCAATTTACAGCAGACGACCGAAGCAAGACCGACTCTCGTGAAACGCTTCGTTGAAGTCGTATACTTTTTGTGAAGATCACAGTGCTGCAAATGATTGAAGCAAGGTGAGATCTTTACATGGAGTATGGACAGCACCGATGGTGCTGATGGATGCACGGCCTGCGTGCATAAGCTCAGCGACAATCCTGGGGAATTGATTAAATGAAAATAGTCCGCGTTTGAGTCTAATTAGGAAGAAGCAGAAACGTTGACACGCAAGTAGCGATTTTAGGCTTGCTGTCTATGCTGAGCCACTTGCTTGTCTGTTATCATGCTGGCATGAGCGCTCCGCATTGAGTGTAGCTACTATGACGTTGCGATCTTTCACCAACGATTATATAATAGCCCCACATATTATCTGGCAGTACCAAATCTTTCTAGTCAACTTTGTCGCATGCTCAGGGCAAACAGGTTTCCAAGTTCTTCGTTCATCCGCCTGCATCATTCGCCGTTAGCTCTTTCAAGAGAAGTTGCATCCAACATCCAATCATGTCTCGCGGCGGTAACACCTTGTATGTGACTGGTTTTAGCCACGGCACCCGCGCTCGCGACCTCGCCTACGAGTTCGAACGGTATGTCAACCACGCTCACGTCCTCGCCCTCGTCCTCGCCCACGCCGCCCTCGCCCGCACCCATGCACGCGCTCCCGTCCCCGTCGGATATGAGAACTGCCCTCGAACAATCGATCGCTTTGTATAAGCGACCCCTCTACCCGCGTCGCCGCCGTCCTCGCGCTTTTCGTCCCCTCGCGATGCCCTCGCGATCTAGCTCCCGACTACTCAATTGCCTTGGTCATTACTGTGCACCCTCGGTGCATTGGCCTTCCTCCAACATGCTGAGAGGTCTCCATCCATGATATATATGCAATGGAACGCGCTAGTACTTGAGCTCATTGAGTTGAGAGGGCTTCTCAGGATCCTTTCCGATTCCCACAAGCATATACTAATAGTATATTTGAACAGCTACGGTCGCCTTGTTCGATGCGATATTCCTGCACCGCGTTCTACGTCAAGCAGACTGTGAGTTCTACATTGGGATTATCCGTTTCCATGTTCTAACCGTCGATAGCTTTGCTTTCGTCGAGTATGAGGATCGCCGTGACTCTGATGACGCCTACCATGAGATGCACAACAAGCGCATCGGTCGCGATGACATTTTGAAGATTGAGGTATTGCCAGGCTCGAACACTAACATTGAGTTGCAAATGTTAACTGTTGTAGTGGGCGAGAACCCCTCCATCGGCCTCCTGGCGCTTCGAGTCCGGACGCGATCGCGATCGTCGCCCTGCTCGTTCCCCCCGACGTGGTAGATCTCCCTCGCCCAGACGAAGCACTCGAGACTACTCTCCTCGAAAGGAAGACCGCCGCGATCGGGACCGTGACTACGACCGCGAAAGCCGCAGAGACCGCGACAGATCGCGCAGCCCCGATAACCGGTCAGTGGCGACAGCATCTCCTTAGCGGTGGAAGGTGACTAACAAGAAGTTGCAGGGACCGTGACCGTGATGCCAAAGATGACCGCGATGACCGCGACGATCGTGACGATCGCGATGACCGCGACAGAAGAGAAAACGGTACCAATGGAGACGAGAGAAAGCGTAAGTGCTAATTGAGAATTTTTGAATTACACTCGGACTGACCTAATTAGCGGTTGAGAGTCCTCCCCCAGCACCCGAGGATCTTGATGTAGCCGAGTGATTGGTTTAGCCGCTAGCGTTAAACCCTGGAGACGCCTGCTTAAGTATTCCCCAGCTGCTGCGTGTTTTACTTCGCGAGCAGTCGAGTGATGTACTCAACGGCGCGTTCCTGCATTAGAAAAAAAAAACCATGTATTACGTAGAAACCTGGCTGTCCATGGACGTTGAGTCTGCCAATTGCCAGGAACCCTTTGCTGCTCATGCTTTTAATCGGCTCTGCGGGACCTGATTTCATAGGTCGAAATGTAAGACTCTGATGCATCTATAGTTAGATGTGTTGAAATAATCAGTTCTATTGTTATACTTTGGCTCAAATTGAAAGAGGAGCTACCGGAATCAACGTTATTCTACCTTCTGCAACCTACCCACTACATAGGAATAATTCTGACGTTGAATTGAAATGTGGAGGGTGGCCCCCAACCCCAACTCAGCGCAACTGCGCTACCCGGCTATTTCGTGCCTAGCTACCTACCTAGTGTCATGGCCGATAATAACCCGAGGACTGACTCTGACCAATGCAGGAAAATAGACGCTGTCCCTACCGGCTTAACTCGGCCAGTTCCTCCAGCGTGACTCTACAGGGACGACCAAAACTTTGACGACAGCCGCATTCGGTCGCATATCGACGATACTCAACAGCGTCCCGTTACTGTCTTCGTGACGGCTGCTTGTCTGACGGGCCAGGGGAAGACGACGTGCTGACCCAGGGTCCTGGCCGTGACGACAACCAGTGGCCCTGCGCGAGGTTTGGAGCAGTACGGCCGATTAAACAGGCGAGCACGCTTTGGTATAAGAGTTTGAGGCGAATACCATCTAAACAGCGAACGCATGCCGGATAGACGAATCGCAAGACAAATTGTGACAGCCTGGGAAACGTCGGCGCATATCGAATAAAGGCGCTCAAATGCGCTCAAAATTCTCGCGGATACACTTGACTTGAATTGAGGCAATTATCTGCAAGAATGTCGACAGTACGTACTCAATTGACAGGAGCTGGTCTCTTCTCAAGCTGGCACTATTTACTGACAGCAACAAGCCTCTCTCTGATGCGACGAAGCGCCCAGGTTCGGCTAACGCCCAATTTCGAGGCATTCGCGAATGGCTTTCCCAACCGGTCGTTGCCGCGTTCTGCGGAGGCGGTGTTGCTGGCGCAGTCTCGAGAACTGTGGTCTCTCCTCTCGAACGCCTCAAAATCCTAATGCAGGTACAGAGCGTTGGACGAGATGCATATAAAATGTCAGTGAGCCAAGCACTGGCTAAAATGTGGCGCGAAGAGGGATGGAGAGGGTTCATGAGAGGGAATGGAACGAATTGCATCCGTATCGTGCCCTACTCTGCTGTACAATTCAGCAGCTACAACTTCTACAAACGAGTATGCAGGCAAGAGCACACACCTCCAAAGCAATTGACTAACACGGTGAACTAGCATATATTCGAAGCGACACCTGGAGCTGAGCTGACCGCCATCACTCGCCTAGTGTGTGGCGGAAGTGCTGGCATAACGTCTGTTTTTCTTACATATCCTCTGGATATTGTTAGAACCCGTCTGTCCATTCAATCAGCAAGCTTCGCCGAGTTGGGTAACCGACCACAACAGCTGCCTGGCATGTGGTCGACGATGGCTACCATGTACAGAAGCGAAGGCGGTGTTCCGGCACTTTATCGTGGAATTGTCCCGACTGTGGCTGGAGTGGCACCATATGTGCGTATACCGCGACGATGCAAGTTTTTGGTAAAACTAATGTACTCCAGGTCGGACTCAACTTCATGGTTTACGAATCTGTCAGAAATTACCTGACGCCAGAAGGTGACAAGAACCCCAGTGCGGCCCGTAAGCTGCTTGCTGGCGCTATCTCTGGAGCTGTTGCCCAGACTTGCACGTATCCATTGTAAGCCATGATCAATTATTCATGTTGGTACGAATTGATTATGTGACAATAAGGCTAATCTGCTCAAATAGTGACGTTCTGCGCCGGCGATTTCAGATCAACACGATGTCTGGAATGGGCTACAAGTACAAGTCGCTTACTGACGCAGTGAGAGTCATTGTAGCTCAGGAAGGAATCAAGGGACTTTACAAGGGTATCGCACCTAACCTGCTAAAAGTTGCACCAAGCATGGCGTCCAGTTGGCTGAGCTTCGAACTCACTCGCGACTTTGTCGCAAGTCTCAGCCCGGAAGCAATTGAGATGTCTCAATAGCGCGTGTATAAAATTAGAGTGGTGAAAGATTCTTGTGGCTATTTTTCATCTTGTTCGTTATCAGAGTTGTGCCTCAGCGGTCGTTTACAACCTGAGAGAATGTATCGAAGGTTGCGCATGAAAACATACATATATTGCAGCGGTGATGGGTTGCATGGGCACTTGAATATAGCCAAGACACTAAAGTGCGATAACATAGAGAAATTACTTTGATGAAGCGTATCAAATGAACATTTGTGTCATATGGTGGTTTATGACACGAAGTAGATTGGATTTTGTACGATGGGACGAAATTTCCAGCCTACAGTCGTCACACGCATTTCTGTCTCTCCTTGCAACTTGTCAAGCCAGGTAATGGAGCTCTTACTACTGGCTAATAATGAAGTTATTCTTGATTTTTCCCCCTCATCCCTTTGGATGTGCGAAGGCAACACCCTGGTCACGAGACCCACATTAGACACGGTACTTACAGAGTACGTAACCAGCTTCAGCAACGCAACGCGTTTTAGTGGTCTTCCTATATAAAATAATTTATAAACAATATTATAGCTAGTAGCGATAGTCAATTCTTACTTTATTCTGGCGACACTTACGAAAGAGATATCGTTCTGGCGACACAATTACGCCTATTGCACAGCATATTCGTGTCCGTTAGAAGCATCCCTCAGCGTGCCTTGCTTGTAAAGGCATTACCTATCGTCAAGTACGCAGTCAAAGTGGCCAAAAGGGCCAGAAACGGCCTACGCTAGCACCCATAAGCGGTAACCAGCGACGCCGAAAGGTGGCCAAAACTCGCTACAGGTGTCAAGAATGTGATGTAGCTCTTTGTAACTCTGATAAATGCTGGTACTTCTATCATAGTACGTTTAACTAATAAAATTAAGTACCTTTTTTATGCTACGTTTTGATTGGCTACTAACCCTGCTAGTGACAAAAGTGTTGCCTTCGCACATCCAAAGGGATAATAAGGTAAGAGTTGAGTGAGGAAGGCCGAACGCCCCATAAAAGGTACAGTGAAAATAACTAGCTGCTTAATCACCAACAACTGTCGGCAAGTTGCCCTAACTGCCAGTTTACACCGCCCACAACCGCTCCCACGCAAAAGATTTCGGGTCCACCCAGGAAAGTCGAGGATTGGGTTCATCGAAATCAGCTGCCGCCAACCATCGCAACTGGGGGACTTTTTCTATCAACTTTGCAAACCACAAACGACACAATGGGTACGTGAAGCATTAATCACAGCCTCCGTGTGCGAGTGGAAAGGATTCCTCCGGGATTCTTTTCTGCGGCAAGGCGTTCCTCTTCCTCGGGAGACTGAGAACCCGCATGAGCATGCAAAGGATTTTGGGCTGACGATTGCTTCATCCTATAGGTATCGATCTCGACCGCCACCACGTCAAGTCAACGCACCGCAAGGCGCCCAAGAGCGACAATGTCTATCTTAAGCTCTTGGTAAAGCTCTACCGCTTCCTTGCCCGTACGTCCTTACCTCGGATCGCGACGATCATACGAAGACTAACAAAACCCAGGTCGTACCGACTCTTCCTTCAACAAGGTTGTTCTTCGGCGCCTTTTCATGTCCAAGATCAACCGACCCCCTGTCTCTCTGTCCAGGATCGTTGCCAACATCAACAAGGAGGGCGAGAAGCGCACTGTCGTTGTTGTCGGCACCGTCACTGATGACAACCGCCTGCTCACCGTCCCGAAGGTGACCGTCGCCGCTCTCCGCTTCACCGCTACCGCCCGCGCCCGCATTGTGGCCGCCGGTGGTGAGGCCATCACTCTCGACCAGCTTGCCCTCCGCGCCCCCACTGGCAGCAACACTCTGATCCTGCGTGGCCCCAAGAACAGCCGCGAGGCTGTTAAGCACTTTGGCTTTGGCCCCCACAAGGGCAAGGTACGTCTGCACTACCATGTGTGGCTCATGACTTGGCGGACGCTAACTTCATCTTTAGAAGCCTCATGTTGTCTCCAAGGGTCGCAAGTTCGAGCGTGCTCGTGGCCGAAGACGCTCTCGCGGTTTCAAGGTCTAAGCCGAGAGCCAAGAGAAGACGGAAAAGTAGTCGGAATTTGGTGTGTGGCGCTGGATGGGCGATTAATGCTGGAAAATTCGCCTTGCCGATGTATTTTGCATGGAATTGGCGTGCTTCGGTATCAGATAAAAAGAATATTATGAACAAATCACACGACGAATCCGTTTACTTTTCCACCGTGTTTGCTTGACATGATAAATAGGCTAGATGCTGCCGTGACAATTTCTAACCACTTGCTGGTACTTTGCGTCGTAAACCGACAAAAAATGCCTCCTTGCTTTCCTGTCAAAATGTCAGCCTGAGTCTCTTCGAGTGACAAATGAGCACCTGCATTTCGGGATGATTCCGGCTTCTCCCTGTACACTTTGGAAAACATGCTCTTGAGCCTATGCTCTAGCAAATTGTCCTCCGATCCCTGATAAAATTTGCACACAAAATGACCGCCAGCTTTGAGCGTTTGTTCTGCGAAAACTAATGCTGCGTCGCAAAGGTCCTGACCAGCAAAGGCCACACACATTAGTTCGAAACATTGTTTGGAACCACAATCGAGATATGGACTCACCATACTACCAGCGTGGTCGCGAAACGGCACGCCGCTCGTGTTCATAAGCCTGTGGTACGGATTACTTAAGCTGTTCACATTGAAGCCGGATGTTTGGTCCCAAGGTGCTGACATGTCACTTAATACAACCTGCAGTACTGTTAGATTCAATTGTCTGCCTCTTCTTGACATCGCTCGACTTACATCTACCATCTGCGCTTTGCTGAGGTTTGCCACAGCTGCAGGCGCGTGTAGTCCAACATCAATATAGCTAGGTTGGTGGTTTGAGGCGGGGATGCTTTCTTGGACTTTGTCTTGTCTGGAGGACAATTGAACTGTCTGATGTATGAAGTCTTTCACCATCCTCTGTACATCTGGTGAGAGAAAATCTCCCTGAAAGGTCGCGACACCTTTTGGAGGTTCGGCTGGGATGAGATCGATACCAATGACCTTGCCGCCAGGCCGGGTCCGATCCAAAGCAACCTTTTCAGTTAGGATCTTGGAAATTCGCTGAATTCGAAGAACCTACTTGAGACCAACTCCCTGGAGCATAACCCTTCTCAAGATTTAGTCAATTGCTGGATGATGACGTTCAATTGCTTACCAAGTCTACAACAACGCTTTTGGGTTTGAAGAGGCGATATTTCGCGTCCATCTAATCAATAAATAAGATTGAATCTTTGAAATGATGATCACACGTGTCTACCTCAAGAAGCTTGAAAGCGGCCCGGCTTTTGAGACCCTGGACTCTTGCCTCGCGTGCGTAGGCATCTTCACTCTGTCGTTGCTTCCATCGAGAGTTGGATGACGAAAAGCGAATAAAGATAGCTGAGCACTGCTTCAAAAAAGGTCGGTTCAGAGCGGTAACACATAAACTGGATCTCTGCGCTGGTTTCATAGCGATATCGGTAGCATTATCTTCCAGGACTGCTCATGTGTGACGATCAAGTTTTCACCCTGACAACCTCCTAGAACCTGCACCCAGGTTGCCAGGCACACGAGGTCCGCTACTTAGGTAGTAACCCGCTGCGGCACCAGGTACCTACCTAGGTAGGTACCAGTAAGTTACCTACCACTCGGTGGACAAAAAACAT